>JARYZH020000525.1:0-141423 GCA_030021035.2 Notholithocarpus densiflorus
TTCACATGATCCAGGCATCCCCAATCCCTTCATAGAACTTTGGAGTTTGATATATATATATATATATATATAATGTAATAAGATTTTATTCTGCAAAGACTTTGGTATAATTTTATGATTTTCTTTTATTCAATATTTTCTAGTGTTAATATTTGTGAATTTTTTAGTTTGAATTATATTAGGTGGCTTGTTTTTAAAACTTGTTGATATCCAAAAAATCACAACAAGAAGCCCAACTCAGAGAGCTAGACCATGGGCCTTATGTGAAAACAAATGACCAATTATTCTATAAAGACACTCTTGTAAAAAAGGCAGAAGAACCATGAAAAATGGGGTAAAAGCCTATTAAAAAATAAAGAGAGAAAATGGCCTTGAATAACTAATAAGGTGCAAATGACCCAAGAAAATGGTCATCGAAAAGGGTCCTTGGAAAGTCTAGCAAAAATTGGACAAGCCCAAAGGAGCCCACTAAGGAACCAACCACCAGGATCGAGTTCCTTAGTAAGAGAAGAATGAAGGAGATGCACTGTGCTCCAAAAGATATTGAAACTTTGGAATTGAAATTGACTAATCTATAGGAAAAGATTCGAGGGACCTCGGTCAGAGGCAGAAAGCAAAAGAAGAAAGACGGTTGGGAGGCTTTCAGAGTTCACCCATCTCAAAAAAAAAAAAAAAAAAAAAACATTTATCCTACTTTCAAGAAAAAAAGCCAATAAGAGAAGTTGTTATCAGCCTAAGAAACCTTTGAGATGTCTCTTTCTCAACCTTGAAGAATGGGTAATTTCTTCGTTGAACTCAAATGGCATATGATTTACAACTTTCTATGAAGAGAAAATAATTAAAATACTTTTGGATGTGGGTTCCTAGAGAAACAAAACAAGAGTGGAAAGAGGAAAAAAAGGCCCACAAGGCTCCTTCAGATTCATGGCAGGAAGCCATGGTTGATCTAGCGGACTACACTGTTTCAAAGAATCAAACCATACCCACTATAAAAGAACATCAAAGCAAAGAGAAAGATGAGGAAAAACACTGAGCATTTAAGATTTGCACAGTATTAGGAAAAATAAACAAGAAACACTAGCCTAGGTCGAGGACCTTGGGAAAAAATATTGTGTGAATAGAAATTTCAACTTGTAGAAATACTTGGGAGCTCCACACTGATCTAAGGTCCAAGATCTCACAAGTTTTGTAGAGTCTCAAGGACCTACTTAAGTCTGTGAAGTTTGTGATTTATAGGCTTTGTGGACTTTTTATCTGGACTTTCTACAAAAAAGAAGCATTGTAGAAAGGAAAACCTATACTTATAGAACTTGTATTTTTGAAAACCACATTGATCCAGGCTTCCAAGTCTCACAAGTCTTATGGATCCTAAAGGGTCTATTGAAGTCTGTGGAACTTGGGATTTAAAGGTCTTGTGGTTCTAGGAACCAATATTTTGGGTTTCACAAATAAATAATAAAATCCATTAAACTATTTTTTTTTTCTCTCTAACTCTTTTAGTACCTTCATATACATATAATTATTTTTCCCTCTTGGATTTTTGGACTTGTGTTTGTGCACAGGTTGGTTCTGAGAAACGGATTTGTCCTCCACGGTGGAACCAAACCCAGCTCATCCACAACTCTATTATGGCCTTGAATAGCCCAAGCCTTAAAACTAGAGCATAGGCCTGACTAATGACAAAAAATCGGCCTTCAACATTTGGCGACTCCACTGGGGAGTTAGGATCAAGAAAGGGAAGAAGGTAATTATCTTCCTCGCAAGCACGCCTCCAAGTCCAAGAGCCAAGAAAAAGGCATTACAATACAATGTCATACCATGTTGAAGTTAAGCAAGCAAACTTGGGGGCTAGCGATTCTTTTTGTGTATGTGCAAATCATGAAGAGGAAGGAAAGTCCCTCCATGGAGTGTTCAATATCAGTACTCAAGAAGTAGAATGAAAGTTCCTCCACAGAGTAACAGAATCTAATAAGCGAATTGCGATTTCATCCAAATAAAATGCCACTGCAGAACTCAATATGGAATTTTGGGGGAACTTCCCAAGTGCAGCGGAGTATCCCAACAGCCCCACGGTAGAACACTACTATAAAAATAGCCCTCAATGAAACATGAGATAAGTTCTATGAGTTATTATTTTCTCCATTTTATTTTGTAAACATAATGAATCATTACCTACTTTTATTTTATTTTATTTTAAATGAAAATGTGATTCTATAATATCCAAACTCTAATGATATTGTTTCATTGCTTAAAAAAAAGTAAGCATATCAAAGAAACTTGATGAAATGAAAAATGTACAAACCACATAGCAAAGCAATTTCCTCACGTCCTGGGCTAAGGACTTTTGTAGTAACTTAGTAGTAACACCATATGGTGTAGGTTAGCAAAGGTGGAGTTGTTCGACGATTCCACCAAAAAGTGAAGTAGTTCCTTGAAAGCAACAAATGTGGAATAGTTCCCCAGTTCCAGCAAAGTGGAGTAGTTCCTTGAAAACAACAAAGGTGGAGTAGTTTCACGGTCCTAGCAAAAATGAAGTAGTTCCTCGAAAGCAGCAAAGGTGGAATAGTTCCATAATTCCAGCAAAGTGGAGTAATTCCTCAAAAACAATAAAGGTGGAGTAGTTCCACAGTTCTAGCAAAAGATGGAGTAGTTCCTCGAAAAACAGCAAAGGTGGAGTAGTTCCCTAGTTCCAACAAAGTGGAGTAGTTCCCCGGAAACATTAAAAAGTGTAGTAGTTCCTTAGAAACAATAGAAGGTGGAGTAATTCCCCGATAGCAACACAACATTACTAGATAGGTAAGTATTGAGAAAAGAAAAAAGGGGAAAAGAATTAGAAATAACAAAAACAGAGAAGGAAGAGAGAATCCGAAAGAGAAAAACGGAGAGCGTAGAATGGCAGACATGCACCAATAGGCTAACCCCTTCTCTCCCTCTAAAAGCCTACCCTTTGTTAGGGAAAAGAGACTTATTTGGGTACAAGCCATTCAGGCCCATTCTCTCAGAGTGGGTAATTTTCATGGCAAGATCATCCTGGTGAAGTTGCCCACGTTGAGGAAGTGGTTTTCCTCCTTGGCCTTAGCCCGTAGCATAGTCAAATGTGGCAAATTGACCTTTCATTCTTCGATTTTCTCACTTATTGTTATTACTTCTCATCTCATCTTTGTAACCTCACCCCGAATGTGTTTTCTTTTCCTATTTTGACTAAGGATTTCTTACTTATCTTACCTTAACAGTAACTTGTTTCTTTCATCATTGTTTTATCACATTTGTCTGTTGTGACTCTATATAGCAACTGCGTCTGCCGTGGGCACGTGATTAAAGTTTCGGCAAATGGGCATAGTTTGCGCACAAGTCAGTTCAAGGTGGGTTACAATTGGATCGGTCCCAGCTCTCATATCTAGAATATTTGGGCCACAATACAGTAGGAGATAGTCTAGCCCAAAATCACAAAAGGCCCATCACAAATATCAAATTTCAAATCACAAATAAGTAAATTGTAATTTGTCCTAATAAAAAAGCATCGGGACGGTTTCAATGATCAAGTATGTATCAATTATCAAGTAGCATAAATTGTTTGTCTTTCTATCTATAATCTACTATCTTATCTCAGGGATCCACTTTAGAAAAAGCCGCCCTTGTAGTTGTACTACTTTACCTAAACATTTTGTGCTGGCACAAAGAGAATTGAAGTGCCATTCATGACTGTGTAAATGAAATATCAATATAAAGTACCGCATGGGCATGGCAATCTGAAATTTACAGTAGTATGGGGTCACACCACACCAAAGCAGTAGTACGGGGTGCGTTATACTTACACACTTCCACTTTAGATTGTTGGATTCATAATAATCAATCAATCAATCTATCTCCCACAGATTCACATTCCCTTTTTACATAATATGCATCGCAACAAACACAAACACACACAGCGCAATTATCGGTACCCTACGTGGAGTTTAATTTACACTTTTAATAATAAGAGCCTAAAATAATTTATTAACTTTTATAATAGTAAAAATTAAACATTTTTATATAGGTTGTTATATAAACCGACAAACAATTTGCGGAAATTGGTGCATGGTGTGTGTGTGTGTTGATTTTGGCAGCTCAAAGTCTTTGACCGAGGCTAAACCTTCCATTGATAAATACTGATCACGGATGGAATAAAAGTAGGTATAGAAATAGCACCTCGTGTTTGACCAATCCATATCTATGCACATTCATTTTATGATTGCACCACCCACATGGCTTGCGTTTCAAACTTCATTCTTATCCAACACATCATGGCTCTCATCATCTGAAGACCCATCTGCATTAATTAACGGAGTTGCTCGCTATAAAGTGTAAACTTCTAAATTATTTTTTTATAAAAAACAAAAAACAGATCGAATAATTTAAGAATATATAAATTTCAACATTACCCTAAAACTCCTGTTGTCCGGTTCTACCTTCTACAAAGACTATCTGGTCCTTACTATTTTCATTGACAATAACATGCATTATAGTTCTATTAGTACTACTAGTCCTTGTACGTGTACCCGAACCCACAAAAAGGAAGACTGCCGACACTCTAATCTGTCATTGTTTTTAATTCTGTGGAACAACATGTTCATTGTTTTTATGAATAGGGTTTAGCATCTATGTTTCAATTTACTTTTGTGTGATTAGTGGAAAGCAAGGAATGAATGAACGCTTTCTCAAAAAAGAAAAGAAAAGGTGAATCATTATTATTTGGCAATACAACGTGCCAAAGGGTGTGAAGCAAAGCTTTTCTGAAATTGTAGGGACAAATTGACCAAGTTACTAACAAAAAAGCATACTAGCTAGCTATTTTTTAAGTTGAAAGAATCAATAAGAACCATTCCCCAATCTTAAATACAGCCGCCCCACCATTAGATCCTTTCCAGCTCTGCTTTTTTTTTTTTTTTTTTTTTTTTTTTTTCTTATTAAAAAAAAAAAAAAAAAGCAGAGCTGGAAAGGATATAATGGTGGGGCGGCTGTATTTAAGCTTGTCTATCTTTATCTTATTTTAATATATGGTTTTACTTGTTTGGTATCCGAAGCTTGCATAATAAAGAAAAAGGTCATCCCTCCCTTTTGTTTTGCCTATAAATAACGGGGCAAAAGGCCATCTTACCTTTAACTTCAAAATACATAGTCTTATATATGAAGAACAATTTTCACAGTTAAAAATAAATAAATAAAAACATAGTTCTACCAATATAACATTCAAGGTGATGTTAACTTCCAAGTCAATTGGATGGAAAAGCTTTTAACAAGGAAGGACCCAATCAAATCTTTCTTCTGTTGTTGTAAGTTTGTTCAGTTCAAAAGTGATACTTGAAATGATGAAACCAACAAAAATTAAACAAGATGATCCGGAATTAACTTCAAATTGAATGATATATATTGTTGCAATATCTTAAATTGTCTTGCTATTTATTGCAATATATATATTTATACACACACAATTTAAAATTAGCAAAAGTCAATAATGCATTGGAGTTTTTGAACCTCTAGAAAAGGTTGTTCTTAGGGACAAATTATAATTACAGGAATCTTGCATGCCCCCCAAAAGAAGAAACTTTAATAGCAGTATTTTACTATTTCACATGGTACTGAGTTCATTAGGATAATAAGTACTTGATTAGGGAACATTAAAATCATGTGATGTATACTTTTTTTTGGGTATATTTTACTAATATATTCTAAGGTTTTGGCTAATGCCAACCAGGTTCAAGATTTTTCAAAACTAGTCAATTTGGTCTTTAAAGCCAACTTAATCCTTAAATAGTTAGTTATTTTTTCTCAACTGTTTTAAAAACTAAACTAGCTTTAAGGATCGAATTGGTTAGTTTTGAAAATTATTGAACCTAATTGGCATTAGCCAGAGTGTAAATAGAATTTATCATACTTTCTTTTTTAATCTTAAAATTAATAAGACTGAAAGTTTAGTACTATAAGCTCTCATTCAGCAACTTGCGACTTTACAAGTGGCCACAACTCACAAGGATGTCAGAGGATATTAAAAATTAAGAGTTATTATAATTTGAAAAATATTAGATCTATAAATTATTTCACAAATAATTAATTATTTGTAAGTAAAAAGTGATATAAATGATAAGTTTATATCACTCTTAATAATAACATTACTCTTATAATATATAATTAGCTTTATTTATACTCCTAAAAAACAATTAGCTTTATTTATTTAATTACAAAAAAGCAACTTGTGAACTAGCTTTATTTATTTAATTACGAACAAAAAAGAAGCAACATGTGTGTTGCATGATGTGTGTGTTTATAACCAGTTCCGCGACTCCAACTATTGCTAGCAATTTTTGGCGTGTTGGTTTGAATGCGTGTGTTATCAAAAGAAGCAACATGTAACGTGATGGGTTATATGTGAGATATAATGGTAATTTACGATAAAGATAATTGCATGTAAATAAAAGACAAAACATATCAGATATCACGTCCCCACATTTTTCCATTAAAATTTTGCAAGTTGCAGAGTTTAAGCTTTAAGAAATTCTTTTCAAAAAAAAAAAAAAAAGCTTTAAGAAATTAAATAAAGTTGTTTTTAAAATATTAATAATAGGAAAAAGTAATAATAAAAAATGGATAGAAAAAAGCGTACGGTAGTAAGGGAGCCCCATGCTTGGCTGCTTCTATGATTTGCTGCAATAAAATAAGTTAAGGAAAAATTAAAAGTAAAAAAAAGCAAAAAAGTAAAGACCAAAAAATAAAATAACAAAATTATAGTACTCACCTAAAAAATTATAATTTTTATCACAACTATCTTACACAGTAAACTAAAATTAACTGCAAATTAATTATTTTCATTAAGACTTATTACTTTTTCCTCTGTTACTCGTACTAAGAACTGTGGTTAATTTCGGGGTGGAAGAATTTTTGTACCGTTTATAATAGTTGGGTCTGTTTGGATACCGTTTATTTTGCTGAAAATTAAAAATACTATAGTAAAATAATTTTTAAATATGTAAATAGTGTCGTGAAACCCATTTTTAATGAAAATTTTGTTGAAAAAAGATATTTGTGAGTCATGTAAACAGTACACGGATCCACTGAAAAGCACTAAAACGTGATTCTCAATTAAAAAAAAAAAAACGCTGAAACGCAAACGCACTACGTTTCAGCTATACCCAAACAAGTACTTAATAGTAGAATTGGAATCTAGTGCAATTGTTAAATGCAATTGCACCGTGCAATTCACCCAATCCCTTCACAAATTTTTTTTTTTTTACTTTTTTTACTTTTTTACCTTTACATTTTTATATTTACTAATTTTTATATTTAATAAATGAGATTTAAAGTTGCTTTTCACAATTTTAAATCTCAACCATCCACACCACACGAATTGCTTCAAGTGCGATCTCAATCCTGTACGATGATCTGAGCAGCCTGGCACTATGGCTGTAAGTCTATAAATATCACCACTCACACTTAGCCGACAACACTCATATATACACTAGTGACTATTGTTTTTTCTTTAACCCCTTGTTGATTTATCCACCAACAAATTAAAATGACTCACCTGAAGGAATTCTTGGCCACAAAATTTGAATCCACTACCAAACACATTTCCATCTCCAAGAAAAAGAAGAAGCTGTTCTTGGCTCTTTTTGCCACTCTGTTGGTTGTTGCTGCAATTATTGGCATTGTTGCCGGAGTTACCAAGTCCCACGACAACAGCTCCCATAATGAGATCTCAGCTGCTGCCCATGCCATACTCAAAAACTCATGTAGCAGCACATTGTACCCTGATTTATGTTACTCAGCTATTGCCACTGTTCCTGGAGCCACCGCCCAATTGGCCAGCAAAAAGGATGTCATAGAAAAGTCCTTGAACCTCACAACCAAAGCTGTCGAACAAAACTTCAAAGCCATTAAGAAGCTCACAAAAACAAAGCATCTCACCAAGCGTGAAAAGGTTGCTCTCCATGATTGCCTTGAGACCATTGATGAAACCTTAGACGAGCTTCACGATGCTGTGGAAGATCTCCACTTGTACCCAACAAAGAAATCTTTGTCCCAACATGCTGATGACCTCAAAACCTTAATAAGCTCAGCAATTACCAACCAAGAAACTTGCCTAGACGGCTTCTCTCACGATGATGCTGATAAACACGTCCGCCAGGCCTTGCTAGCTGGGCAGGTATCTATAAATTTACTGATTCTCTCTAAAGTTTTTAACATTTTAAATATGAGATCAAATGTAAATAATATTCAAACTCAAAATAATTTCTTGATATCATTTTTTTTATATAGAAATTTAACTTATTCGAAAATGATGAATTTAATCATTTAACTGTTACTGTGACAGATGCATGTGGAGCATATGTGTAGTAATGCGTTGGCCATGATCAAGAACATGACTGATACTGATATAGCCATTCAGAGAATGAAAATGCAGAATCGGAAACTGAAGGAGGAGGATGATAGTGTGGATGAAAGTATTAAGTGGCCAGAGTGGTTGTCAGCTGGGGATAGGAGGCTTTTGCAATCTTCTTCTTTGACACCGAATGTGGTGGTTGCTGCTGATGGCAGTGGTGACTACAAGACTGTGTCGGAAGCAGTGGCTGCTGCACCAGATAAAGGTGAAACAAGATATATAATCAAGATCAAAGCTGGTGTGTATAGGGAAAATGTGGAGGTGACAAAGAAGAAGAAGTTCATCATGTTTTTGGGAGATGGGAGATCTAACACCATCATTACGGGTAATAAGAATGTGGTTGATGGAAGCACCACCTTCAAATCTGCCACAGTGGGTAAGTCCATGTTCCTTTTCTTTAGCTTAGCCATCTCTCTTATTAATTATACTATAAATTTTAGTTATTATAAATCTGATTTATCATAAATCAGAAATAATAATTTAAATATTCATTTGTTAAAATATCATGCATATTGAGGGGATTATCACATTTTATAAATATCAGGTGGAAATTATTTATAAAAAAATTGATAATTTGTTAAGTTTATTAAAAATCCTGTTAGCATATTCGGATATATGCTAACAGGATTATCACATTAGCAAAATCCATATTATACAAGCCAATGTGAGGGACTGGGACATATGTGTCTTTAACTACTGTACTCTGTAGACTGTAGCTAATTGGTAAAGGTCGTGGTGATGGACTGATGGGTCGAGGCTTGCATCGATTTATGTATTAGGTTAGAGTTGGTAATTGCACATGGTAGAGAAAGGAAGCAACTTGAGATGCATTTGTTTGCTGACAATGGAGTTGGGTCAGTGCCAGGAAAAAAAGTTCATTAATGGCAAAACAAGGTATAAATTTGGTAGGTAAAACTACTGTCAGAATAGATAAACAATATATGTATTCGTTTTTTCTCAAAAAAAAATATATGTATTCGTATATCTTGTGCTTTGAAGATAAACTAAAAGATGTCTTTAATTAATATGTCCTAGCACTAGCAGTGAGTTAATATAGGCACGATCCCTTAATTAATTAGATCTGGAGTTGGAGTAGTGTTTACAATTCCAACAACAACAAAAAACGTTTAATTAGATCAAGTGCTCAAAGCCTACAGCTAGCTGTGCTCCTCTATGCTTGTGTTTAGTACAGAGAATCGCAGGTTGCGGAGACCCACCCAAACCAATCAAGTAGACAAAGGGAAGTGGATGAGGATTGAGATATATATAGTATGATTCTGATTCTAGCTACTTTATAGACTTTTCCATGATGGATGATTAAATAGTTCTCATTTGGAAATTTGAGACCACATATGTATAAACTCATTTCCATGCATATATATGATTATTATAATAAAGTTAGTCATTTTTTCAAACTGAATTATGGGAATAATCAACTTATAGATGTTGGGACCTACCGAGTCATGTCCTTTCGTTCTTTACCACATTAATTGCGGAGCATAATACAATAATTTGCACGGTAAAAGTAAAGTCACATAGTCATAGATGATGCATCTCTGTCGTAGTATATATGAAACAATAGAAAAGTATGTAGCACGAGAAAAGAAACAAACAAAAACACTCAATTCTTTTACTTACTTTTTTTTTTTGATCAATTTTACTTACTAATTTTAATAATAAATTTATTAATGCCTCTGAAGATTTTACTTCAACTCAACTTTATACTTTATAATATACAATTCAAAATAAACGAATCTTGCTGAAGTATACTACTATTTTTTTTTTTTGATGAACTGAAATTTTTATTGACAAGCCAAAAGAAAGCAGAGTTAAATACAAAGGAGATCATAATTAATTACATCCAAAAAAGGGCTTGGAGCATAACCCTGACCAAAACATCCAGATAAATTTTTCCAAAGGCACCAAGAAGCTAAAACATGGGCTGCTTTGTTTGAATCTCTTGGACTCCACCTGAAAACGAACTGCTGACCACGGAATGCCCACAAAAGGGTATCAGCTGTTATGGATGAAATTCTCCAAGGCACTTCATCAAAAGGGGCTTTGAGAGCATCAATACAAGCTTTGGCATCACTCTCAACCACTACATACTCAAACCCATGGTTAACAGCAACACAAGTCGCCAAATTAATGGCTTCAACTTCTGCTTGGATAGGGAGGTTGGTTTCCACCCGTTTGGACATGGAAAAAATCAATTCCCCTCTCCAATCTCTTGCCACAATGGCAATAAATGAGTGATCCAACCCCACCGCCGCATCACAATTTATTTTAACAGCTCCTTGCTCAGGCCTGCTCCAAGAATAAAAAGGTCTAGGCAACACTAAAGGGACATCAGTGAGCACAACACGGTGTTCAGAGAATTTTTTTAAGACTACTTGGAGTTCTTTATTTGGGGAGAATTTAATTTTTTTGTGAATAGCTTGATTTCTAGCAAACCACAATTGCTCCAACACCAAAGCTCCAAATAAAAGGAAACCCTCCCTATTAGAAGCGCCATGGAAAGAAACTTGGGGGTATAAAAGAAATTTTATAAACTGAAGTATACTACTATTATTATCTCTTCTATTCATCATATATATATGATAAATACAAAAAGTTTGGTTTACAGCTTTTTCTTTTGGTAAAAAAGTGTGGTTTACAGCTGGACATTAGTGATTGGTCTTTTTCACATTATTATATTATTATTAGGTACGCATTTCAAAAAAAAAAAAAATTTATTATTAGGTACATACATACATACACTCTGATTTTTCGTACTACTTCCCGTGTCCCCAATTTTGTTCCCTTCGACAGTTTCTAAAACTAAAAAGTAGGATGCTTCCTTCCTGGATTTTCCTTCTATTATTAGTTTTTACTTTTTATCATTTTGTTTTCTTCAATTTTTTTTGGCCATATATTCCTTTTACTACGGTGTACGTAAGTATTTGGTAAAGTCCGTAGTATGGGGCAGTTGATGCATATTTAAAGGCTGTAGTATGGCAAAAATTATATGTTGTAGCTGGCATATATGCCAGGTCTCTCACACATAGGCGGGCCCCACACACTGTGGAACCCGTCAGTGTTTGAGTGACCAACATATATGCCAGGTACACCATATACGAGCTCGTAGTATGGGCCATAGGTTGAACTTTCTTCTATTTAATAGAAATATTTATTTGCATTTAGTGATATATAGATTTTCTGACTTTCACATAGCCATAAATTGTGGATGACGTTACATTGTGATTGATGCATTATACAAATGGTAGTAATAATAAACTAATATTAAAATGACTTTGTTTTAATTATAATTTGTCACTTTAAATAGTTGTGAAATTTTGTGTGTTTATATTATAACATTTCTGTTTATTACTTATAAGGTTTGATTTTCTTCCCATTTTAAATTTCAGTAATTTTATAAGAAAAAAAAATGCATGATAAATTATGATTGGTAAAATATAAAGTCGAGTACAAAAAGTGGTATGAAGGATTTGTATTTTGCATCTCCTAAACCAATTAGAGCAATAGGTGGTGTACATTATTTTTATTTTGTGTCAATAACTTAAATTATAGATTGGTTGACATAAATGAATATTTTCATTTGGTTTTGCAGCCGTGGTTGGAGAACGATTTCTAGCTCGGGACTTAACCTTCGAAAACACAGCAGGTTCCTCAAAGCACCAAGCTGTAGCTCTCCGTGTAGGTTCTGACCTTTCAGCATTTTACCAATGTGACATACTTGCACACCAAGACACCCTTTACGTACACTCCAACCGTCAATTTTACGTGAACTGCCTAATAGCAGGTACTGTTGATTTCATCTTTGGCAATGCTGCAGCTGTGTTCCAAGATTGTGACATCCATGCAAGACGTCCAAATGCAGGCCAAAAGAACATGGTCACAGCCCAAGGTCGAATTGACCCAAATCAAAACACTGGAATTGTAATCCAAAAATGCAGGATTGGATCCACAAATGATTTGAAATCAGTACAAAGTAGCTTCCCAACATATCTTGGTAGACCATGGAAAGCATACTCTAGGACTGTTATCATGCAAACATCTATAAGTGATGTGATTCACCCTGAGGGATGGCACATTTGGGATGGGGATTTTGCACTCGAAACTTTGTTTTATGGGGAGTATCTCAACACTGGGGATGGTGCTGGAACCTCTAGCAGGGTGAATTGGGGTGGTTTCAAAGTGATTGGTGCTTCCGATGCTCAATCTTTCACTGCTGGGAACTTCATTGCTGGAAGTAGTTGGTTAGGTTCAACTAGTTTTCCTTTCTCTCTTGGCTTATAAATCTTCTACATACTAGTTAAGACTTGAGCTAGAGTCTTGTGCGGCATTGCTCACTTGGAAATGAAGTTGATTAATAAGAGTTTTTTAAATGAATATTATTGTCATCTTCAGCACAAAAAATTGGGGAGTTTTCATAGAGAAAGTGAATCTCAAAACTTCAACGCAAGTTATGTGTGTAGACTAGTTTCTATTCTCTTTCTTATTTTTCTTTTTATTGTAAGACTGGGAGTGGGAAGAGATAGAATGTCAGTCTCAATTATTATTAATTGAATGAATTATTTGGACTTATATAAAATTAACTTGCAATCAGGCAAAATATAAAAACGAACAAGTTGCAACTATAAGAGAAGAGATATGATATGTCTACAACATTTTTACAACAAATCCTAAGTGGCAGGTTGTTACTGGTTGTTATTGTTGGGGCAAAAAAGTAATCTTAGTATTAGTTTCAAATTTGAACTAATAACAATTAACCACTTGTAATTTGTTGTAAAAATGTTGTAAACGTAACATCTCCCATAAGAGAATGCCCAAAATTTAGGTAAAACTCTTTAAATGCTAAGTTTTCTAGTTTAATGTAGCCATGTGTATGCATTAATCAATGTAGTATTAAGTAGGGTTATCGTATTTAATTAAGTAGGCCTAGTATAACATTTCCTCAAAGATATGTGAATTTCAAAAATCAAAACATATCATAAGATGTTTTGGCTACCTCAACAAAGGAGTTTCCAACGATATATATTGAGTGATGTAATATTGTTTAGAGTTACACCTAGTATAACTCTAAACAATATTACACCACTCAATATTTTTTAATTGGATGTGAATTTTGACAAATCCTCCGTTAGATTACATTATCTTCATATATTCTTCATGCTTGCAAAATTTCAAAGTGAACAAAAATTAATAGTCATATCATCAATCAATTATTTAAATTCAAGTTTTTGTAGTTTAAAATAATGCATAAAAGATGAGTTTATTGATCGAATGGTAAATAACATCTGATTGATATGCAAATTGACATGAATGTTAAGAATATATAGAACATGCAATTCAATGGTGAGATTTTCAAATTTTGAATTCTATAAGAAGTTATTGGGTGGTGTAACGTTGCTTAAAGTTACACCAGGTGTAACTTGAACCAGAGATGGGTTCAAGTTACACCTAGTGTAACTCTAAAGAGTTACATATTTTTTAAACCATTGGATTTAAGTAAATCCAACGGTAAAAAAAAGACTCTCATTAATGCTAATATTCTAATTGATCTCATTTATTATTCTTTATTTAATACATTCTATACTTATCTCTAAACCCAAAAAACGTTTCTCTCTCTCTCTCTCCTCCATAATCATGTTTTTCTCTACTCTCTCTTTCTCCTCCATCGATTTTCTCCAAATCAATTTCATTGCCTTTCTCTTAATTCCAATCTCACCACCATGCTCCTTGCCTCATCAACATGAACACTCTAGATATTTTCTCATGATCATGAAGGTTGTTTTTTCAACAAGAACCCACTACAAACAAGTATTAGTTGCATTAATCTCATCTGGTTGTTTGCTGCTTTTTTATTTATTTATTTATATATGTAAATTAAACTCAACTACGCTTTAATCTCAACTACACTTTAATCTCACTTGGTGTAATCTCATATGAGATGGGTTCACACTTTAATCTCACAAACAATAGGTTGTGTGCTATTTTTTTTTTTTTTTTTTGATGAACGGGTGTGTGCTGGTTTTGAACTTAGTTGTCCTGAATCTAGAATATTAACCCTAATAGCTCATAGGATTCTACAAAGCTACGGTCTACATAGTTATAATAACATCCTAATATATTCGAATATCCCCTCTCAAATTCAAGATGAAAGTTTGAAGATGTCACGAGTTTGGAATGAAAGTTCCTGCAAAAAGAAATTAGCCACGAGCCATAAATGACCAAATCAGATGTAGAATGGATTGAGCTTGACATGAATTGAAATGCCCAAGATCATAGTAAATGACAACTATTAATTAATGATGGATGGGGGCCAAAAGATGACTATTGTGGCTAGAGGACAATGCACCAGTGACTAGAGGATATCAACAAAAAAACGGTGGCTCAAGGATTGCATATGCATGTAAGACAAACATTGACAATAACAATGGACAACAACGAATAGTGGATTGTTGGCAACAACTCCGATAACCATAAGAGAGTGGCATGGTTGGCCGAAGATATCATAAGAAGAAAATGTCACAGGAGACAAAAGATATTGATGAAGGAAAGTGTTGTGGTTAGTACTAATTAAAGAAATAGAGAATACAAAATTTTAATTTGGAGACTATGTAGCAAAATTTTAATTTGGAGACTATGTAGCAAAATTTTTCATTTGGAGACTATAATAACTTTGATGTGATTATATAGTTTTTTATTTTTTTTATAAGCTAATGTTAAGTTCTTTGAAAAAATTCAAGGGTCATCTTTCTGTGACGATTCCTGGGGATTCAAGTTAGTCTAGCATAACTAGAGAACATATTAAACAATGAAAAGAAAAATAAAATCTCAGTAATAATCATTGCTTCAGTTCAACTGGAGAACATGTTAAGTTTTTTTTTTTTTTTTTTGCTACCGGCAACCTGGGCGTGAAGGAGATAAAGAGAGAAACGTGCAAAGATAAAGAGAGAGAGACATGCAGTGGAGAGAGAAAATCAATCGTATAAATTTTTTTGGGTTTAGAAATAAGTATGAAATGTATTAAATAAGGGATAATAAATGAGATTAATTAAAATATTAGCATTAATGAGGGAGTTTTTTTAATCGTTAGATCTACTTAAATCCAATAGTTTAAAATATGTGTAACTCTTTAGAGTTACACCAGGTGTAACTTTAACCCATTTCATATATATATACACACACTTGTATTAATTCATTGGCAGTATCCTCTAAGCCTATGTTTGGATTGCACTGAAATTATTTCAGTGCCTGCGTTTGGCGTTTTTCTGTGGGTCTCGTGCACTGTTCATGGGACCCGCAAGTACAGATTTCAGTAAATCTAATTTTAAAACTAGGTCCCACGGCACTATTCACACATTTAAAAATTATTTCGCTACAGTGTTTTTAGTTTTTAGTAATAAACAGTATCCAAACAGACCTTAAAGCTAAGAGAGGGTCATTAAAATAAATGTACCACATCATTAGTTAGGGCTAGTTCTCAGTCAGTCGCCTCCTACACAACTAATTACCAATTGCTTTGTCCCAATAATTTCTAGAGTAGGGGTGTGCAGAAAACCCGCCAACCCGCCAAACCTGACCCGACCCGACCTAACTCGCCGGGTTGGGTCAGTTTTTAGGGCTTGGTGGGTTAGGTTGGGTTACAAATTTTTTTTTTATAGCAGGTTGGGTTGGGTTTGGGTCATAAAATTACAAACCCGCCAAACCTGACCCGACCCACCCATATTTTAATATATGTTTAAAATATATTATATATTTAATAAATTAAAAAAAAAAAACCAGCTGTAGAACACTTCCTCGGTTCCTACTATAATATATAATATAAAATCCTATTAGTTCTTTTAATATATATTTAAATATATTATATAATTAATAAAAAAATTTTAAAATTTTAGATATATTTTGTTTATAACTGAGTTAGGAACTCATGTATATTTTGTTTATAAGTGAATTAGGATACTAGTTCATTTATATTTTGTTTATCAACTCAGTTAGATACTTAAACATATTTTCTTTACAACTAAGTTAGAATATTAGTTTATATATTAATGTATATTTTGTTTATTAACTCAGGTGGCAAGTGTGATATATTTTTTTTCTACTCAATTTAATAATAATAGTAATAAAAAAAATTGTCCAACTCATGGGTTCAACCCGACCCAACCAAACCCATGTGGGTTGGGTTGGGTTGAATTTTTTTGACCCACCATGGTTGGTTGGGTCAAAAAATCTCCTCAATCCGACCCATGCACACCCCTATTCTAGAGAATGCAAACTAAAATTATGCTGAGAAAAAAAAAAAAAAAATTGCAGATCAGAGGAGTAACAGCTCCCAAACACCAATTACTAAAGCCCAATGGGCCAGATAATTATGCCATATATTGTATTTACCTATCTAATTAGCAAGCCCAATTAATTTTAGAGGCCATTCTTATTGGGTTATGCATAACCCATTAAAATGCAATATAAATAACACTATTCATACGACAAAAAACACACATCTGGGGAGCTATATGCCAAAAAAAAAAAAAAAAAAAATTGCATGTTACTAGAGTGCTTATAAAGAGAGCATTCCCATCCGGAAATGCACAAAAAAGAAAAAAGAAAAATAAGAAGAGGTATTTTGCATTGCCAAAAACTATAATCATTTTACATTATCGCTTTAACAATACAGTCTATATTCTACTTTTTTATTTAACAATACATCACATTAAAATAATATTACTTTAACGTTAAAGTAGGCCGTAAAAAAAAGAAAGTGAGACAATCAAGAAAAGGGAGAAAATAAAAGAGGAATAAACAAATTTTACATGTTGCTAGAGTATTCTTACTATAAAAACTCAAACAAAAACTATTCATATAAATAAAAGTTGGATTTTAAAGTTTAATCACCATTAGATCAACTTAAGTGGAAGCAATTATTATAATCCTCTATAATTTTTATTTGGGTAAACTACAAAGTTAGTCTATGTCCTTTACACCATATGTCAATTTGGTCTCTAATAATTTCAGTGTTGTGTCAATTTAGTCCTTATCGTTATTTATTGGATGGAAAAATCTAATGTGTCAAACGGAATAACAAAAGATAATTTTTCATAACATATCAACTGCCAACTGTACCGCCACATCAATTTTTTTTTTTTTTAAAAACGAAATTTTCTATTCACACTTATGATCAAATTTGGGGAAAACTAAATTTTAAAATCCCTAACTCTCTCTCTCTCTCGTTGGATCTGTGAAAGAAATATCTGGAGTCAAATATGAGGAATTAAACGATGTGATAAATCAAAACAAAAAACAAAATTACAAGAATCACACACTCAATCCGACTTCCATTTTTGTTTACACGGAGAGTATGTTACAAAATGAAATACAGACTAATGAAAAAAAATTCCAAAGAGTTGTGCCTTCATAAATTGTGCTCAGTCTGTGCCTAAAGGAACAAACCGCCATCTTAGCACTTCTAGAAGTAAATCTCTGCAACTTCTTGATTGACCCAAGCACCAGCTCGAGATAATCCACCAGCACCAACTACACCTGATGGCTTGGATTCAAAAACAAAGGACTTGTTTGTATCATTAGGTCCATATACCCATATTTATTATACTCAAACCCATTATTAATCTTGTTATAATTTTCTTAAGAAACCGATTTATTAAACCCCAAGAATACGAGCCTTCTTGCAGCGATGACTATGCTTGCTCGACGCACTTTGAAGAGCCACGCTGACTTTAATAGCCAAAGTGGCCATATCTGACATGGTCAAGCGCTGTTGAAGCTTAGACACAAGAAGCACAAAGTAGATTTGGTTAGCCTCAAGTTCATCGTTCAAATTCCTTTAGAAAGCCCTTAACTTCTGTCTTTTGACTCTTGAGCATCCAATACTCAAAATAGCTTGGGCCGTTCAATTCGCCTATTCTCTTTATCAGATCTTGTTCTTTTTCCTCTCTCTCTCTCTCTCTCTCTCTCTCTCAAATGAATTATTGTTGATAGTTCAACAAATTCTTTAATTTAATTTTAATTTCTTTATTCCATGTGGTAGTAAATGTGTCATTTGATGTGGCATAAAAATAATTTTTTTATTTTGATTGTTAGTTATGTCAGTATTTTTCATCCATTACTTAATGGCAGAAACTATTTTGACACAATACCCAAATATTATGGAATAAACTGACACATTTAAAAGGTTAGAGACTAAATTGACATTCAGTGTAAAAATTAGGAACAAAATTTGTAATTTACCCTTTTTGTTTTGATAGGAACTCAATATATCGGGATATAATAGTTTGAAAAGACTCCAATTAAGTAATCTATATAACATATATAAACACCACTGAACTAAAAATTTAAGCATATAAATTTGGCTCTACTTATACTATACTAACCTCTCACTCTTGTTATTATTAATCAATGTGAGACTTCACACCCTTCTAAATTTCTAAAGAGAGAGAGAGAGATCACTCCATTCTCAAAAAATAAAATAAAATTATGAAACTTCACTTAAATGTGTATACTCCACCCAACAACATGCACAATATTACACGATATATATACTTGCTTCATTCAATTTAATGTAATTTTTGTTATTATTATAATGAGCAATTGATATTGCAGTTGGTGGATGAAAGGCAAGATCAGCCATTCCCCTTTTAGAACCATTATTGGCATGTGCAATTGATAGCTAGGAACTACATGGGGTTCTTTACGTGTTATAGGATAAAAGTTAACCCATATAGAATGACAAATTACCTAATTAATTCATGTCTATACTATAGCCTATAATGTCTATTTCAGTAAATTTATTTATTTTTCTACAAATAATATAAGAATGTAGGTATATGTCTCTTTCAAGATATAGACCCTCATCTCCCTCTAATCCCCTCTTAATTCCTCCCAAATTAAGATGGGGGTATTATTTGTTCCTAATTGTTAGTTAAGGAGTTTGTCTGTTGGCACTTTGGTTGGTGCCTATGATCTTTGGGTTGCCTATAGGCTATAGCATGTGTTTTCCATTTGGTTGTCTACTTGTTTTGTTTCCTTTTGTTTGTAGCGAGTAAAGCTTTTTTTTTTTTTTTTTGGTAGCGAGTAAAGCTTACACCTTGGATACAACTTATTTTTGTTGAAACTGAAAATTGAAAACACTGTAGCAAAATAATTTTTTAATGTGTAAATAGTACCGTGAGACTTATTTTTTAATATTTTTAAATACATAAACAATGATGCTACAGTGTGTGAACAGTGTTGCTACAGTGATAATTGTTTTATGCACAGTGTATTCATGTGATGTTATTATTCATGCGCTGAAAGAAAAAAAAAAAAAAAAAAAAAAGCCGCAGAAAACGAAACGTTAAACACAAACACGTATATCCAAACCCAGCTATAATATATGTTGACATATGTGGTACTTTGTTTGCAGCTTCCTACCCATTTTACTTTCTTGCATGTATTCTTTCTGTATAGAAAGAGATATTTAACTAATAAGAAATTGCCAAACCTGTGGGACCCAACTATTTCTATTGTTTTATTATATTTTTCTCATTTCAGAATGAGAAGTAATCATTAAAATAAATAGATAATAATAAAATTCAAGAATCAAAATGCAAAATCATTAAAATTATATATTGGCGTAATTATCGGCTCCGCGTATTGACCTTTCTCTATCGATCAAGTGCAAACAAATCCACCCATATTGGGTCACATGATGTAATCTGGATGGAGGAATCCCCTTCACCTGTAGTGCAAGCTTTGTACCTTGACTCTATTTCCATTTAATGAATTATGAGGATGGTTTCCTCTTCAAAAAAAAAAAAAAAAAATCCACCCATATTAATATATGCATGGATATTTCAATTCAATCCTTTTCAATTTCAAATAAATATTTTGTTAAAGACTTTCCCACTCTTGAGAAAAATCAATTACATTATAGCACAAGATCGAACCTATGTAATTATACTATGGAGCATGTCAAAAAAGGGAGGAAAAAGAAGTTTCCCGTTAAAATAATTAGTTTTCGCAATTCGTGCCATAATCGCTGCTGCTAGTGCATGGTAGAGACACAATTAGCCAATCACTCATAAAAAAAAATTATTAAGAGAAATATCTCTCACAAGATTGGCGCTTCTATTGTCAAGGGTTATGAAATTATCGGTATCTCTAACCGAAAATGGTGATTTTTTTTTTTTTTGGGTACAGAAATATTGATGCCCTAGATATATAGGACAAAGCTACAAATTATTAGACAAAATTTATGTACATTTTTTTTTTCAAGTTCCTGTACGGATGTACCTAAAAAATTGCGATCTTACTCTTACAAACTTTATTTACATTAAACTTTTCTTTTAAATAAATATTATTTATTATAAATCTATAGTTGGGGTGCGGAGAGTTGAACATTGGATATCTTCGTTGGAAATAGTAAATAGTTTTAATTGAGTTACAAAACTCTTAACCTATTAATCTTAATTTTTACATACAAGATACGTTAAAAAAAAATCGATAAAAAAGTATTTATTACATTATTTATAATGTGGCACCAATTGAGATTATGTCAATTTGTGGTTGTATTGATAATTTTTGCCGTGAGAGGAATGTCTCTTCCACAAGTTTCTGTCAGCAATATTATTTATGGGATTTGTTATCGCTTGAAAGTTTTTCGCTTTGTGCAGATTTCGCATGTTAAGTGAGAAGAGAATACATTTGTGTATATTTTAGCTCAATATATTAACAGAAATTACTATGTACTCTCGGAGTACCATAAATGTGTACTCCATCCTTTCACATGAATGGTGGGTCCTACTAATTAAATTCATGGTAAGACCCACCATTCATGTGAGAGGGACGACTACACATTTATGATACTCTAGGAGTACCTAATAATTTTTCATATATTAAGGGGTTAGATAGTTATGTAACTTGGGTAGAGGAAAATCCAGTTCTCATTGAGTCGGCTTTGGCTCACGATGTATTAAATTTATCTTCATCTTGATAAAGTTACTAGTCTTTTCATTAAAAAAAAAACAAAAGCTTTAGCTTTTGGTGGGTTATAAATGAACTAATAAGTTGTCTATAAACAACTTGAGTTTGGCTAGAAAAATGCTTGTTTATATTTGTTTGTTTAGTAAATAAGTCAAGTTCAAGTCTAAATTTAGGATTGATTATTAAACGAGTCAAACTCAAACATAATACTGTATTCGTGAACATGATAGATAATTTAACTATATATAATATCATGTTTTTTATATGTATATTTGTCAAAAATTATACTCTATATAAACTTGAAATTGAATTGTGTAAATTTGTAAATCACTAAATGAACTTTTTATATTCAGTTAGGCTCACTTCATTTACGGTCCTAATTTATTTTTTTGGGATGAATGAAATCCTTCGAGAAGTACACGGGCAAGACAGCTAGCATGGTAACGTAGTTCAAGAATATAAGGTATTGGGGTTGGGGGGATTGGAGTGATTGTGGAAGACCATAAAATATGTTGGTGTATGCTAGCTGCAACGGTGGTGTATAGGGATATACTAATTAATTAAAAAAAAAAAATTTGATGAATAATTAATTACAAAAATTGACCACATTGATCTGGACACAAATATATATATATATATATATATATATTATTTTATGAGGTCAAGTATATGAGATCCCAGGCTTAGGTTTTACTTGTTCCTCTATGGCCTTGGCAGCAAGTGTTGGTCATAAAAATTACGTGGATAGAGGACTTGACATATGGTGGTTCAGACTTCAGTGTCATTGGTGTTTCCTATAGAAATTAGAAGCCGTGTCTGCCCCATTTCCTCTCCAAAAATCTGGCATCAATAAATTGCCCAAATAGCGGTGGCTGACGCCTATAGTTTTTCTTTCAATACTAATTTATCACTCTAAAGCCTAAGCTATGTAATATACAGCTCGATCCAGTCCACGAAACCGCGCGCGGTCTGTCTATAACAATATATTAGCACGCATTTTTGTAATACATTGTTATGCTAGCTAATTAATGAACATTAAAATATCGAAACCAAACCAATAATTGACATGACACCCACTAGTCTAAGGTGGATAATAATTTGAATGTGAAAACCAAAACCTGTTAGCGGAAAAAAGAGAAAGAAGGAAATATCGTGTGAAGCCAGACCAAAAATTGTCATAGCATAATTTGATAAAGACAGACATAAAAGTGAAAATGAAATGCATGTGCTTTTCATATTGAATATTGTAGTTATTTTTTATATACCTTTTATATAACTAAACTACTGACATTGTTTTTATATATTGTTTACTAATTATAACCTAACACCTTAGAAATTGTGATAAAAAAATTATAAAATTATTTGTTTAACTAGATTTTATTATTGCATAAACAACAAAATTATATGAAATAGTAACGGGGGAAAATGTTTGGTATTCAAAGTTAATAAAACAGAAAAATAGAGAGAGAGATTAATTTAGAGGAAAATGATGATGTTTACTAGTTGATTTGATTAATGACGATACCAATTCTTAAACAAGAAGCATCGAAGAAAAGGGATTCTATTTCTGACTTTGCCTCTCACTCACTCATATAAAAAGACACACCCACCCGGCCCAACCCTCCCATTCCTTTTCTTTTTCAATCACACTTTTTTTAGCAAAAGAATACACACATCCTCAGCTACAAAAACTAAAAGAGACTCTCATACTGCTCTCAATAAACAAAAGAAGCTTATATCATCGATCGAAATGGACTCATCAATCAAGTCCTTCAAGGGCTATGGCAAGGTAGATGAGATTGAAGAGCAAGCATTCAAGAAAAAGACACGCAAGCGTTTGATCATCCTCATCATCTCCTCCATCGTCCTATTAGCTCTTGTCATTGGTGTAGTTGCTGGAACCATTATACACAAACGAAACAGTTCATCATCACCCTCATCTAACTCAGTCCCAGCAACCGAAGTAACCCCAGCAGCTTCACTCAAAGCCGTGTGCAGTGTGACTCAGTACCCAAACTCATGCTTCTCTAGCATCTCCTCCTTAGAAACCGCAAACACCACCGACCCAGAAGTCCTTTTCAAGCTCTCTTTACACGTAGCCGTCAACGAGCTCTCCAAGCTCGCCAACAACATACCCTCCAAGCTCACTGCTATCACCAATGACCCCAAAGTGAAAGCAGCTCTAACCGTTTGCCAAGGCCTTTTCGAAGACGCAGTGGATAGACTCAATGACTCTATATCTTCCATGGAAGTTGGATCAGATGATAAGCTGTTGTCCTCGGCTAAAATCAATGATATAAAGACATGGCTAAGCACTACCATCACTGACCAAGAGACCTGCTTGGACTCTCTCCAAGACCTCAATTCCACGGCTCTTGATTATATGAAGATAGCCACGAAAAACTCCACTGAGTTTACAAGCAATAGTTTAGCCATTGTTGCAAAGATACTGGGCTTACTTGCTGACTTTAACCTTCCCATCCATCGTAGGCTACTTGGATTCGAAGAATCTGAAGGTTCAGATGAATTTCCCACTTGGGTTAGCCACAGTGACCGCAGGCTACTCCAGGAGATTAACGTGACTGCTCATGTGACTGTGGCTAAAGATGGAAGTGGGGACTATACGAGTATCAGCAAGGCAGTGGAGGCTGTGCCTAAAAAGAGTGAAACGAGGTTTGTGATACATGTGAAGGAAGGGAAGTATGTGGAGAATGTGTTAATGGACAAGAGCAAGTGGAATGTGATGATGTATGGGGATGGTAAGGACAAGACCATTGTCTCCGGCAGCTTGAACTTCGTGGATGGTACTCCAACCTTCTCCACTGCCACTTTCGGTATGTCTTAACTCTCAAGTCTTAACTTGTCCCTTAATTCATTCTTGGTTTAGTTAGATTTTTGTCCACCAATTCACTAATTAATTCATCCATTAGTTCATTTCTTATTCATTACTTTCATGCTTTTTCTTAATTGATCTTACAAACTTTGAATCTTCTTCATATGCTACACTACAGTTACAAAAAGTGTTTTGTTTTTCTTTAATCACTATTGATAAAATTTAGAAGAAGTAGAAAAAACAAGTGTCATTTCCATTTCTAATTGAATGGAGAGTCTCAATTTAAGAGTAATGATTAAAGTGAAGTAAATTTAGAGTATAAATTGTGCCAACTCATTTAAAATTTAACTGTAGTTAAATTAAACTATGATTAAATTAAAATAAAGTTATAAATTTTTAAATAAGTTGTCACAATCTATCTCTAAATTTACTCAATTTTAAATCATTGACCCTTTACTGGACATTTTTTTATTTAAATTGGAAATGATTTAAATCTGACTTAATAGACGTAGTGACTTACCATTGAGAACTTTTAATTTTATTTTATTTTTTAATTTTTAGAAACACGCACATGCACACATAAGCAAGAGGGAATAAGGTTTTAACGTAAAAAAAATATACCACTTATTTCTCTAATTGAAACTCACCAACTTAAAAAATTATATAAAAAAATGTTGTATTTGTAGATTAATTGACATATGTATGGATAGTAACTTACATTTTTTTCAACCTAAACTTTTGCCCATTTACCATGTCTCCAAATTGTCAATTTGTTTGATTGACCCAATTTGACCAAGTTCTCTCTAAATTGATAGTTAAATTAGATAAATATTGTCATTTGGTCATCTCAACCAATAAGAGTAATTTTGTAAGAGTCCGATTAATATATGCTTTAAGGGCACACATTAAGCCATTCATTTTTTAAAATATTTTATCGGGAATTGAAAAAGCTGTCAATACTTTTTCAATTCTCGAGAAAATTTTTTCCAAAAATGAAAATTATTATGTACCCTTAGAACACACATTAGCAAAATTCATTTTATAATTACACTCAATTTAGGATAGAGACTACAATGATACAATTCTTTCAAAACTAAGAGGACAATCGAGCAATTAATAATTTGGGGGAGTATTGTACATGCAATGAAACTTTAGGAAAAGTGTAATATTTCAAGAGAATAATTATAAAACTTGATTAACAAGTTAAAAAAAGATTAGGATAAAAGAATTACATGCGTGTCAATGGACTTCATTGTTATGGTTGGTGAGTGTTGGTTGTAAATGGAAATGAAGCATCTGGTTGAGTTTCATGTTACCATCCGCGTAGTGTTAAAGCTGCCATTGAATGTTGTAGTTTCTAGAATTCTAGTGGGTTCGATATTGGGATGAGAAATCAAATTTATTTAGATACGAAAGTCGATCTAGACAGATTTGATAGGAAATGCACGTGACACTGACATGTGGAGTATTCAGGTAATTAATTTAGAAGGGAAACTTAGACACGTAGTAGTGTAGTGTAGATAGCAGAGTGGGTTTCTAAATCTGACTACATGGTGAAGATAAGCACATGGTTTATGTGTCACCATGTGAATTGGATTTGGATGCCGCCTGGCCCTGCGCCACTCTTACCTATAAATTCGATACCCACCTCTTTTTTTCTCAGGCTTACAAATCAAAGACAGTGACAAAGACAATGATGCTTTAAATATGGATTAAAATGTTTGACGTTGTGTTGTGCGGGTACTATTGGGTGTTTGGATACCCCACCATGTGCTTGCCTGGTTTACAATCATATTGTATGGATGATGGATCCCCCCATTTGTTGCGCTTGTCCGCTCATCTCAACAAAGTAAATGTCACAGATCACAATAAGGACTGGTCGAAAGGAATCTGCCTACTTTAGGAAAAGGTGTCACATACTCATAACTCCATATGTTTAGACAGACACAGACATCTAAACAAATTAATTAAATAATTAGTTGAAATGGCTACAGTACGTGTGCAACTAATTTAATTTACTTTTACTTCCTTTAAAATGCAGCAATGTAGTATTTTGTTGGGGTCATCATTCTTAATTAAACTTCTTTGTTTTTTTTGGATGAATAATGTGAAAGCATCACGTTTATATTAAAATATAGCTACAATTTCATATGCTTTTTATGTCTTAGATTTTTCAATTAAATTCAATCATATGATTATCTTTCTCCAAATAATTGCGTTACAGTGATCAATATAGTCATATAATTAATTGAACTTAATTGAAAAAACTAAGATGTAGCACTTAATCGTAAATAAATTTTGTTCATTATCCCAAACAACAATATAACATTGTCATATCAACTCAAAATTTTTGGATGAAACCAATAATACCATATGCATTTAATCTTTTCCTTATTTGGGCTTAAAGAATGAAATTACTATTGAGTAGAATATAATACTTGTTTTTGCTAGGAAATGAGCGAGTATTGTGTACTAACTACAAAAATATGTATGCAATGAGCAGCTGTTGCAGGAAAAGGCTTCATTGCAAAAGATATGGGGTTCGTTAACGATGCAGGTGCTGCAAAGCACCAAGCAGTAGCAATGCGGTCTGGCTCAGATCTTTCTGTGTTCTACAGGTGCAAATTTGATGCCTTTCAGGACACCCTCTATGCTCACTCAAACCGTCAGTTCTACCGTGAATGTGACATTACAGGCACCATTGACTTCATCTTTGGCAACGCAGCTGTGGTCTTCCAAAGCTGCAATATTATGCCTAGGCAACCTCTAGCTAACCAATTCAACACCATCACTGCCCAAGGCAAGAAAGACCCAAATCAAAACACTGGCATTTCAATCCAAAAATGTACCCTTTCTCCATTTGATAATGTCACAGCCTCAACATACCTTGGTAGGCCTTGGAAAGACTACTCCACCACAGTTATCATGCAGTCTGAGATTGGGCCATTCTTAAACCCATTGGGCTGGATATCTTGGGTCACCAATGTTGACCCACCTAGCACTACCTAAACGACAATGATGTGTTATCCGAGCTACTTGTCGTCTACAGGCAGGTGATGGCTATACATTTTGACATTCATAATTTTTTTTCTAAAACAAGGATTTGCAAGACCTTATTGCTATACACAAGGTTGTCAAAATCGGGATCCTACGTAGGATCGCAGGAGGTAGGTAGGATCGTGGATCGTAGGATCGGATCGTGAATCGTAAGATCCTACCTATTTTCAGATTTGAAGCAAAAAACATATTGAAAGTAACTTTGTATATTGAATAATCACGTAAATTATGAATCTTCCATAAAAAATAAATAAATAAATAAATATTTTGATCATATGATGTAATTTGCATGTCCTACATTGCTATGTTTATACTAATGAAACAAATACATTTAAGTTTTAATGCAATGTATTTAAAAAGTTCAATGAATGTTTAATGAGAAACCAACCAAGTACCAAAATACTAGCACACTTTTTCCTTCAGCAACAGCTCTTGAACCCTCATCATCACCTAATATTGATAACCAAATGATACAATAGTGATCACACATTCACACTATATACATGTAACTTTTTCTTTTTCTTTTTTAATCTGTAAAGAAAGGCATTAGAATTGTTACTTCATTATCTTCATCAAAATCTGTACCATCATCTTCTGGTCGACACCCTTTGCTAACCACTCATCATCTGAAGACAAGTTCTTCAAATCAATTTCTTCTTTTGCACTTGATGGTTTAGGTATTTTCTCTTTTATCTTCAAGTTTTACATAACAAATACCAACTCATTCATTTTTTTTTTTTTTTTTTTTTTGTTTAAACAATTTTCTCCTTTCTGAGTGTACTTAAAGTTGTACCAATTTTAATAGAAAATTCTCAACTGGGGGATCATATACCAAAGTCATTTGGTTTTACCATTCCAAATGTACTCCAATTACTTTCACAATCTGAAGAACTATATGTTAAGATCAATATTCTTATAGCAAAAATTTTCAATTCAAGAAAGTCATCTCCATATGAGTCCCACCACTTAGTTGATACATTTATGGAAGTACAATGTCTTAGTCTTGAGATTACAAATTACAACTTATAAAGATGAACTTAAATAAAATTATAAAAAAAAATAAAAAATAAAAAAACTGATTTTTACGTTTTGGTAGGATCGGTAGGATCCCATACAATCCTACAATCCTATACAATCCTACACGATCCTACATGCGATCCTACAATTTTTACAATTTTTGTGCGATTCTAAACGTTTTGGTGAGGTGGAATCGTAAAATCGTGCGATCCTGCGATTTTGACAACCATGGCTACACATCATCCTATCTATATCTATATAATATCTAAAGTTTTAAGTGTAAAAATTATTTTTCCTACACTCATGTTGAGCCATATCAACGTAGTATTTTGATTCAATTCAGTTAACTTTGGTATATTTGATCCAATTTAGTCCAATTCGATCTACTTAAGAATGGAAAAAGATAGTTTTGGGTTGAGAGTATCTATTCTAAATTTGAATATATTTAAAAATATTGATCTCAAACTTGTCCCAAATTCTATTAAAATTTTTGCAATTTAATTTCAAATTTGTTTTACATATATTTAATGAATCCAAACTCATTTCAAACCCATCTATTTATTTGCTTAAAAAGAGGCAACTTAACATTACTTTTTGTTAAGTTCCAAAAGGCTATTTAATCCTGATGTCTGACATATATAGAGTAATATTAATCAATAAGTATTTGTTGACATTGTGTGTGTTTGGCAAAAATTAAAAAGTCAGCTTATTTTACTATTTAGCTTATTTTTACTACTCCCTCCGTCCCAGTTTGTTTGTCCTCTATTCCATTTTGGGATGTCCCAAAATATTGTCCTGTTTCTAAAAATAAAAGTCATTAATTTACTAATGTTCCTATTATACCCGTACTTTATTTTCAAAACTATTTAAAAAGAAAATTAACAAATATTTAAAAAATCAATCTAATTGGAGCACCTTTTAGTTGCTTCATTAAGAATAACTCTTTTAAAAAAAAGCTGATAAATTTATTTAAGCATAGTTTTGTAAACTTGTACATTTTTATAAGGCAGACAAGATAATAAATGATGTTCTCTTAAAAAGTTTAACTTTTCAAGCAGGACAAACAAATTGGGATGGAGGGAGTACTATTTATGGGCCCTACTATACTATTTGATTCTATTCATGGGTATTACTGTACTATTTCAACTAACTTTTACGTTTATCTAGAGTACTTTCAGCAAAAAAATTTCAGTTTCAGCAAAATAAGCGGATCCCCAACAGTACTATTTCCATTAGTAATATTTAAAACATCTAATAATATGAACAATCCAAAAGAACATTCAAATTATGCCACAAGACTAAGAGCAAGGTAAAAAAATTGTGGATAAAATTTATCATAATTAAGGTGAAATGCTTAATAACATGTTATGATCAACCTTATAATTGTACTCAAACCAATAAAATAAAATAAAATAACTGCAATACTTGTATGTATTTGCTAAGTATTAGTCAAAATTTAGATATTCTACAAGGTTGATTCGTATGGTGTTTGGAGAGCTTCAACCTATGGCGTCCATTCATGATGATAGCTCTTTACCACCATATCAAAACACCAATTGGTTTTTAGTGTAGGCAGGAATTAAACTACAAATCTCTTATTCGACTATCAGATACTTTTCCAGTTGAGCTAACTGAAACCCACTCATATCGTGTTTGTATATTTCGCAAGAATAATAGTTAGCCCTAAATTCTTAATGTAATAATTAAAATTTAATTTTTTTTAAAAGTCAAATGCAATAATTTTCTTAGAATAATACACTTGAACTCAAGAATGAAAATGTGAGAAGTTTCTACAGATCTTCATATGTAAACTAACATAGCTTTGCATCAAGGATGAAAAAAAAAACAAATTAGTATATGTTTTGGGGAGAAAAAATTTTACAATATTTTATTCTCATATATGATTATTTTATGATTTTTATATTATAAATTATTTTTATTTAAAATAATAATAATAATAATAATAATAACAACAACAGTAATCGATTTAGAATATGACATTCTTCCTTATTTTTAATTGTTTTGGCAACAATGAACACAAAAGCCATAAAAAATTAAATTTTTGTGAATTTACTATAATGAATCTTAATCATTTAGATTTCCTAATTTCTTTAAATGACATGTAATATATATATATATATATATAAATATATATTTATATATATGTGTGTGTGTAACCAACATTGTAGTATTTATTCTATTTAATAAAAAAAAGATTACTAATAGGATAAATACATTTATTTTGTTATAAAATATGGCATTCTTGCTCAAATTAATTGTTTTTGCTACACTTTAAACAAAGTCCAATAAAAGGAAATTTTAATAACACACAATCAAGAATGTTAAAGAATTTTTTTAAAAAAAAATGATATTTGCATTCTTGAGTAGGTGTGAGACATGCCTATATATATCAATCATTATATCATGAAATTTTTAAATTTATAAACACATATAGGATGATCTAATTACTACACTACTCTTCTTGTCTTTCTATTTTGTCTGTAAAATAGAACAATAAAAATCACAAAGTTTTTTATGAGAAAAAATATTGAAATATTGAAGGAAACTAATAATAAATGAATTGCATATTGTTCAGGAACTTGATTACTACTTACCAAAAGAAGGACCTGTCAAGCTTGTTGATATGGTAACTACAGAAGATGGACAAGAGACAATTCCAAAAGGTGTGATTTGATATGGCAACTACAGAAAATGGACAAGAGACAATTCCAAAAGGTGTGATTTCAAAATTATGAGACTAAATGAATTGTAAAATGAGGGATGTGAGCAATCTTGGGCCAATCCTCACGTATGCAATTCTCAATTTTCGTAAAAACATGAGACGACGCATCCCATCTGACAATGAAGTGAAATTCAAATGCAAATGAATTTGAAGTTGTTCAAGTGAGGTGAGATTGCTAATGTACTTGGAAAAATTCATCAAATTGGGAATTCTTGCAATTTTTAATGATTGTAAAGATCAGAGATAACTAATTCTATTAGGAACTGATGCAAAATTAAGAATTTTAATAAATTGAATTTGTTCAAATGATGTGAGCTTGCTAATCCAAAGTCACTGAATTGGGAGAATTCAAAATGAAGAGTGTTTGTAAAGTGGTAACATGTTCAAGAACTAGAATGAGAGAGTCTAGATAGAAAACTCATTCGAAAACTCAAAGAATGAAGGCAATTAAGGCACCTCCAGTCCATGCAATCATCATCATTCATGTTGTCATCATCATTAATGCCATTTAACCGATTGAACTCCATGCAATCTTTAGCTTCACGAGGGAGGTGAGATGTAAAGTTATGATTTACAACTATATTTTATGTTGGTGTTGGGAAATTTAGACCCCGATTACTAGAATTAACAAGTTTTAAACCCAAGTTGTTAATTAGGTTTATTATGAATAAATCTTGTTAAAACAAACAAACATCAATATCATGTCAATAATGAATGCAGCGGAAAAGTAAATAAGACAAGATATGATGACCTAGGAAAACCAATGAAACCAACCAGTTTCACAGTAAAAAACTTGGGGGGAAACCTTCCCGAAAAGCAATCCACTATAATGAAAAGAAGTTTCAGATCTAGTACAAAACCTTTGTCCCTACACTCTACAATCCCCGTAGATGAACTCACAGCAGAAACCTTCTACCGCTTCAGAACCTCTGAACTCTTCAATATATGAACGCCACCCTTTGATGATGCACAAATCCCAATACGTAACTAACCAATTGCGCGGATCTCAGTACGCGACTTCAATCACCAACTAGAAGAAAATTGTTGGCTGCAAAGTTCTTCACTTCATCAATAATGAAGATCAAGAAGCACTTGGTTACAAAAACCTAAGGCACAAAGACGCAGTAGCTTCTTTCAGAGAGAATAAGGCACCAGTCACCTTTTGAATGCATTCTCCTTGTATTCTCTTATGTTACGGCCTCTAAAATAAGTCTTATATAGGTCTAGGGTTGTGAGAAAAGAAACCCTATACAAATACAAAAGCCTGGCCCAAAAATCAGATCTGAAAATTCTGATTTCCCGTAACCTCGATAGATAGTAGGTGTTGAGAAGGTGTCGAGTTTTAAAACATCAGACACAAGAGATGAGGCTCGATCGATCCACCAGGTGTCGAGAAGCTATCGAGAGAACAGGAGCTTTCTCGATTGATCCACCAGCTGTCAAGAAGGTGTCAAGATTGCGATAAGAAACACCTTAAGAAGCTCGATAGATAGCTAGCTGTCGAAAGGTGTTGAGCAGCTGTCGAGCTATCTGTCCGCAGGTGTCGAGCTATCTGTCCAGCTTTAATGAAGAGCTTTTCTTCACTTGTTTCTTGGTCCAATCTTCATGACTTTAATACTAGACTTGAACAACATGTTCCTTGAAGTATTAAACTCATCCTAGATTTACCCAAATACAAGTAAAGTGCGTTTTGTCAAAGGATTAGCCAATTACATAAAATCATGACATATGTTCTTAACATGTGAAACACATATGTCCTAACAGTTGGCTTTATTCCATGACAAAAAGTGTTGTAATTGCTTTAATTTCGTTCCTTGTATTTTGTGGGATTTTATTGTATTGGGTTTAGTATTAAGTTGGTGAAGACTCAAGCTTAAATGAAGAATCAGTGAATTTCAAGAGAAGCTCGCGAGAAGCTAAGCCGCGAAAGAGCACGTGAGGAGCACATGACTGGAAGCTGAAGAGTCGCGTCAGGCTGTCGATTTCGCGAGTGTCTCGCGGGTAAGGCCTTCCCGCGAGACAGTCGCGAAATGTTCTGCCTAGAGGATTTTTAAGTGAGACTTTCATACCCTTCACCCATACTATATATACCCTCATTACCCACAAATGCAATTGAGGCCATTCAGAGAAAAAAAACCCTAGATAGGTTTTCTACAACACACACCCATCTTTTAGAGAGAGAGCTACTCATCCTTAGTGAGAATTCATTGTAGCCTCTTCTCCTTCCCTCTCCCATTATCATACCTTGAGAGGAGATTTGTATCCAAACATAATCCACACCTTTATAGAGTGTAGTGAGTGTTTTTGGAGTTGCTGGGAAGCATTGGAAGAAGCTAAGAATGGCAGATGCAATATGGAGCTTGTTGCAGGATCTGGAGAGCTAGACAAGACACGGTTCCGAGAAGCCTTGTTGGAGTAGGAGCTTGGAGGGCTTAGGTACATCGGGTAGATTAGGCTTGGAGGGTTTCTTGCTAACCCATGTATCCCAACTAATTGTCTAGTGGATCGATTACCGCTTGGAGGGCGGCGGAGAGGTTTTACGCCGAGTACTTCGGTTTCCTCTTCAATAACACATCGGCATGTTATCTTGTATTTGCATCTTTCTTCCCTACTCTTTTACATTCCATTTTACTATTGTGTTGTCTTGATTATGAATTAGAGTAGCTTGTTTGTTTATCCGCTCGTTTTTACACTATTCCGCACTTAGTATTAAGTTAGTGTAAAATCTATCGAGCCATAACTTTAATTTGGGGGTCTAAACAGCTCTTGTGTTTTCAACACATTTTCGAGCTTTCATGAGATATGACATGAATTTAAATAGAGGTGTTAGCCTAGACTCCTAATCTTTAAACTCTTGATAGATTTTAAATTTAATGCCCACTTGTCTAGTAGAGATTTTTCATCACTTATGTAATGTAAAGTCATAGACTATAATTTGGAGAGAGGATAGAATTAGGAAGTGGAGGAAGAAGGAAGTGAAGAAGCTATTGCCATTGTCTATTGCAATGGATTCAAGCTAACCTTCTCTAGATATATTTTTTCTTTGAGATATGAAATCAGGGGCATAGGAGTCAAATTTGGGCAATAATGAATATCTAAAAAACTAAAGGCTAGGAAATGTTGATGATTTGGCGTTGTGGGTTTTGGAAAAATTGAATTGTGGTTGAGTTCAGTGACTGGAAGAATCATGTGACATTGTGGATGATACAAGGATATTCTCACCTTTATCACCATTATATATGTACTAGATGGAAGAATGGTGTGAATTTGTGGATGACACAAGGATGTCTACACTTTTGTCAAAATTCGAACTCGGAGCGTCTCGTGTCCAGCGTGGCACTGGCGGTGGAAGCCACGCTCAAGGAACGCGTCCACGACACCTTCGACGAGGCCCTCGGAAAGACGACGACGGGGGCGCCGTCCTTGTCTTCGCGACGCTCGCCGTTGCTGAAATGGAAGCATTTCATTTTTATATTTATTTTAAACTTGCAGAGCTTATTTTTGTTTGTCTTGATCAAGCAATTTTCTTTGCCAATCAATTGCCTAACTGGGCCTTAATCTATTAAAGTATGATTAGCCATTTGATCCCCTAGAGTAAAAAGGTTTTTGTTTTTTATTTTTATAAATAATTAGTATTTTAAATTTATGACATTCGTTCAATGATGATTGTTCTTCATTATTGTGCAAATCTTTTATTTGGCCACCAAAGCGCTTGGAAATGGAAGAAGGGTCCTTACAATTAATAGTGATAATTCCAAAAGATAAGTCATTTTCCCTAATTCATGGGGCATATAACTCAAATGATTATAATCACTATTATCAAGATGCTTGAAACTGATCAATTCTCTTGGTAATTGTTTAAGACTCTCACACCAAGTGAGATTTTTTTTTTTTTTTTTTTTTTACAAGATAGAAATTCTACTCTAGCATAATCTAAGTGTATATGTGTGTGAAGCTCCCTCCTGGAGACTTAAACCCCGGCCCTTGCTCCCTACGCCGAGTGAGATTTACTGCTTCCACATTCCACAGTGTATTAATAGAATTAAGAGAGTTTTAATAAATGCATTATTGAAAAGATCAAGGTACTTAATATGTATTAATTTCCCTATAGAATTTGACTCTTATAATATAGCGATGGTCCCTCCGCAAGTATAAGTTCTTGTGGGGTGTGGAGAGTAAGAGCCGAGGTTTAAGTTTTCAAGAGGGAGTTTCACACACATATATACTTAGATTATGCTAAAATAGAATTTCTAAAAGGAATATACATACATACATACATACATACATACATACATACATATATATAATGTTTAAGCCATGTAAATCTAATACACACAAGTATTTGAAACTCAAACTAAGTGTATTCAATGTTGACTTCCTAAGGTACAAGATCCATACTCGTGAGTTGTTAAAAGAAATGTACATACCTTGCCTGCTTTAACCAATGACCTCAAAGTTTCAATAAAATATGAGCCAATAATGAAAGGACACGATATACAACGACTTTTTTTAATTAATATTATTGCCATAAAAATCAGGGACCTTAAACTCAAATCCTGCAATTGATTTTGCAAGATCATGGATTAGATCATGAATCTTGTATTTTAAGACTCCAACTTCTTTTATTACTTTGTCAAAGAAATATCTTCAAATTAAATCATTGAAGTACTTATTAGAAACATCTTCTAATTGTTGGTTTATGCTTGATGATTGGATAAATGTGTGTGCTATTCATGGTTACTATTAGTGTTTTCTTACACATCTAATGATTTTTGGAAAATAAAGAACAAAAGGTGAAACAATTCTTTAAATTTGATGGGAGAGATGATCATAACTTAACTTTAGGATCTATTGGGAAATTTAGACCCCGGTTGATAGAATTAACAAGTTTGAAACCCAAGTTGTTAATTAGGTTTATTATGAATAAATCTTGTTAAAACAAACAAACATCAATATCATGTCACAAATAAATGCAACGGAAAAGTAAATAAGACAAGATATGATGACCCAGGAAAACCAATGAAACCAACTAGTTTCACAGTAAAAAACCTGGGGGAAAACCTTCCCGAAAAGCAATCCACTATAGTAAAGAGAAGTTTCAGATCTAGTACAAAACCTTTGTCCCTAGACTCTACAATCCCCGTAGATGAACTTACAGTAGAAACCTTCTACCGCTTCAGAACCTCTGAACTCTTCAATATATGAACGCCACCCTTTGATGATGCATGAATCCCAGTACGTGACTAACCAATTGCGCGGATCCCAGTACGCGACTTCAATCACCAACTAGAAGAAGATGTTGGCTGCAAAGTTCTTCACTTCATCATCAATGAAGATCTAAAATAAGGCATCGGTCAAAAGACACAGTAGCTTCTTTTAGAGAGAATAAGGCATCGGTCACCTTTTTCATATGTTCTCCTTGTATTCTCTTATGTGACGGCCTCTAAAATAAGCCTTATATAGGTCTAGGGTTATGAGAAAAGAAACCCTACACAAATACAAAAGCCTGGCCCAAAAATCAGATCTGGAAATCTGAATTCCCGTAACCTCGATAGATACCTCGATCGATCGGGAGGTGTCGAGCTTTAAACTTCAACAGATACAGCTATCGAGGAGGTGTCGAGAAGGTGTCAAGGGGACAGAAGCTTTCTTGATTGATCCACCAGCTGTCGAGAAGCTGTCGGGATTGCGATAAGAAAAAGCTAAAGAAGCTCGATAGATAGCCAGCTGTCGAGAGGTGTCGAGAAGCTGTTGAGCTATCTGTCCGCAGGTGTCGAGCTATCTGTCCAACTTTAATGAACATCTTTTCTTCACTTGTTTCTTGGTCCAATCTTCATGGCTTTAATACTAGACTTGAACAACATGTTTCTTAAAGTATTAAACACATCTTAGATCTACCCAAATACAAGTAAAGTGCGTTTTGTCAAAGGATTAGCCAATTACATAAAATATGTCCTTAACAATCTCCCCCTTTGGCAATCTGTGACAAAACCACAACAAACAAATGAACATATGAGAGAAGTCATAAACTCATATTCACTTGTTGAATACAATAAAATCTATCCTAACACAAACTCTTGAAAAACTTTGCAAGAAGAGAGTTTATGACAAGTAGACTTTAACAACCTGTATTTCTGAAACACTTTAAACAAAACTCATCAAGGCATCTTTGTGTGAAACAGAAATAATAGATTGCATACAGGTAATAAGAAACATGTGTATAAAGAAAGAAAAGAAACAACACATGTAAAAGATAGGTGAAGAAGACATACATCAGCATTTAAATATCAAAGATAAGCACAATATATGTAAACAATGGTCACAAGACCCAAGGTACAAGAAGAAGGAGGTAAGCACTCCCCCTAACAAGATGAAACACAACTCCCCCTTACAAGGGCATGTATTTCTCCTCCTAACATGTAGAATCTTCCGGAAAGAAACCATATATTCTCCACAATTTCTCCCCCTTTTTGTCATGATTGACAAAGGGTACAAGAAGCTAGAAAGCTTCACCCGAGAAACATAAAGATGATCAAGGATGATCAATGGGGTACAAAGAAATCCATATAAATGCATGAATGTAATGAAACAAGATGCTATGGATGACAAGATAATAGAAGGATGCAAAACATGTGAAAAACAAATCTTTTAACAAGAAAAATGTTATGCACATAGATCCCAAAACACACACACACACACACACACACACACACACACAATAAACAAGTCTAACCAATTTTATATTTCAAAAACAAGTTAAGACAGTTTAGTGAGCATACATTAACACATGTAAAACTTGTGATGGCCAAATCACATTGTACCTGCACATGTATCAAGAGTAGCAAAAAATATTGCGTGTTGTGTGTGAAAACATCGCAAGATTGCATAAGTGTATACAAGTTATGACAATTTGAGATATGAGAAAATCACTTTAACTCACACACAATTATAACTGTTTGATGGGGACTATCATCTTCGAGGTACATCCTATAACTCCCACATCTCCTAGAAAACACGCTTACAATCATATTTAAAGCATTTTTGATCTTTTTGCTTTTCATTTTCTTTGCATATTTTATTGAAGCAAATCATACATGGGCATAAGAGAGAGAAAAGAAAATACCTAATAATGGTAAGCATTTGACATTCCAATTTTGCTATGCCGAAGCACACAAATGTCCTTAACACTGCACTTTTGCTATGTCAAAGCATACAGGTGTCATATTATGATTGGCGGGCAACAGTGGTGAGATAGTCATTTATGCCTTTCTCTTAGAATTTTCTAATCCTTCCCGTCAAAAAGAGTGATACGAGTGTTAAGTACAAGAGATAACTTAATCTTACTCATCACAAACAAGAGCCACAAAGCTCACTTACTTAGTTGTGCATAGAGATGTTCATCTAAGCTACAAGAGATACAAAATTTAGAAAACTTTGTTTCAATAGCCATCCAAGGTACACAAGTACCAATATACACAAAACACACACTGTTTTTGTATTTTTCTAATTTTTCCTTTTGATTTTTTTTTTATCTTGAAAACAAAACAAAATAAAAAACTAAACAACCAGACAAAAACAGACAAACAACATGAAAGCATGAAAGAAATATGCATATGCATGAAGGCATGATTCCAAAAGCAGATAAGAAATCAAGCAAAGAGAGTCCAACTTTAGATAGAAAGAATTAAAGCATAGGACAAACAGAAAAGACAATTAAGTTTTAGGCTCCTTTTTCACCCACATAGCACGAGTCTTTGGCTGTGAAGATGAAAAGGCACGTGTCCTAGTATGTCTACTAAAGGACATAGAAGAATTAAGATTCTCCTAAAATTGAGTTAAAAAGCTCAAAATTTTTAATAACTCTCCAAACAAAGGTATAGGTCCTTGAGAGGAAACCTGTGACCCTTTGGACAATTACTTATGAGGATACAACTTAAAGCAATTAGGACGAATGTTTCCAAAAACACCACAGTGGTGACAAACATGAGTAGTTTTCAAACTACTATACTTTCCAGAAGGAGGTCTAACCTTAGAGGTTGACAGAGGTCTCAACTTAGGATAATTTGGCCTAATATGACCAACAATATGACAATGATGACAAATGGGGACAAAATCATTCAACCTATGAGCAGTTTTAGACATAGATTTAGAAACATCAGCATTAACATCAGATTGTTTACCTTTGTCTATCTTAGCAATATTAGCCTTCAACTCTTGATTATTCCTTTTAAATGGAGGAATATAAAAATCTGTTTCTTTTGAGTTAGACTCAACAACAAGTTTGACACTAGTTAATTTTTCAACTTCAGTTTTAAATTCAACTAGCTGCTCTTCCAAACTCTTAATTTTGTCCACCTAAGATGAAATTTGATTTTTAAAATTCTCATTCAAATTATTGGCTTCATCCAATTTAGCAATCAAAACATCTCTTTCAAGTTTGATCTTTTTAAAATTAGCTTTTAATTTTATATAACATTCAAGAGATTTCATACAAAAATTATAAAACTTGCAATAGGCATTTTGAATATCATCATCATCATTCAACAAAAGATCATGCAAATCAAAACAATCAAGAGTTTCCATGACAACGAGGGTCAAGGATCATACTCAGGAAATTAATCCAATCAGAGTGTACCCGCTCTGATACCACTTGTTGGAAAATTTAAACCCCGGTTGATAGAATTAACAAGTTTGAAACCCAAGTTGTTAATTAGGTTTATTATGAATAAATCTTGTTAAAACAAACAAACATCAATATCATGTCACAAATAAATGCAGCGGAAAAGTAAATAAGACAAGATATGATGACCTAGGAAAACCAATGAAACAAACCAGTTTCACAGTAAAAAACCTGGGGGAAAACCTTCCCGAAAAGCAATCCACTATAGTAAAGAGAAGTTTCAGATCTAGTACAAAACCTTTGTCCCTAGACTCTACAATCCCCGTAGATGAACTTACAGCAGAAACCTTCTACCGCTTCAGAACCTCTGAACTCTTCAATATATGAACACCACCCTTTGATGATGCACGAATCCCAGTACGTGACTAACCAATTGCGCGGATCCCAGTACGCGACTTCAATCACCAATTAGAAGAAGATGTTGGCTGCAAAGTTCTTCACTTCATCAACAATGAAGATCAAGAAGCACTTGGTTACAAAACCCTAAGGCACAAAAGACGCAGTAGCTTCTTTCATAGATAATAAGGCATCGGTCACCTTTTTCATATGTTCTCCTTATATTCTCTTATGTGACAGCCTCTAAAATAAGCCTTATATAGGTCTAGAGTTGTGAGAAAAGAAACCCTACACAAATACAAAAGCCTAGCCCAAAAATCAGATCTGGAAATCTGAATTCCCGTAACCTCGATAGATACCTCGATCGATCGGGAGGTGTCGAGCTTTAAACTTCAACAGATACAGCTATCGAGGAGGTGTCGAGAAGGTGTCGAGGGGACAGAAGCTTTCTCGATCGATCCACCAACTGTCGAGAAGCTGTCGGGATTGCGATAAGAAGAAGCTAAAGAAGCTCAATAGATAGCCAGCTATCGAGAGGTGTTGAGAAGCTGTCGAGCTATCTGTCCGCAGATGTCAAGCTATCTGTCCAGCTTTAATGAACAGCTTTTCTTCACTTGTTTCTTGGTCCAATCTTCATGGCTTTAATACTAGACTTGAACAACATGTTTCTTGAAGTATTAAACACATCCTAGATCTACCCAAATACAAGTAAAGTGCGTTTTGTCAAAGGATTAGCCAATTACATAAAATATGTCCTTAACAGGATCGGTAAAATGTCATTCTCTTGTTGAATTACATTTTCTAGTACATTATTCTTGATGTCTAACCAACTTTGTTTCCTCAAAGAGTAGTACACTTCCTATGCACTTTAAGGCAAGGAGCACCCCTTGACATTTGTCTATGTAGTGGGCCTTTTTCGTTAAATCGGGCTGGGCTGCCTCCTGCAGTACTGAGCCCAAATATTCTGAGTAAGGGAGTTGAGACCGGTCCAACTATAACTCAATTTGGTCCGGCTTGTGCGCAAACTATGCCTCGTCTGCTGGGAGCACGCTTACGGTGGGTAGAATTGTTTTAGATGAGTCGTGGCAGGCAGATATAATAATAATAAAATAAAAGAAAGTACTTTGACTTCTTTAATAAAGTAAATAGATAATCCCTAATCAAGAAAAGATGATCACAATTTAACAACAATTACTTTTATAATGAAAAGCAAGGGAATAAGTGGGTAGTATATAGGTTAGTCAAAAGAAGAAAGAAATCTGATCAAATTTGACCTGCAGGACCAAAACCAAAGAGGGAAGAACGTCTTTTCTCAAAGTGAGTAATCTCCCAGGGAAATCCTGCCGTGGAAATTAATTACTTTGAGGGAAACGGGCATGAATGGTTGGTGCACAAGAGAATTTCTTTTTTTCTGGCAAAGAACAGGATTTTAAGAGGGAGAGAAGGAATCAACCTATTGGTGCATGCCTATCGCTTTAACTCTCTATCTTTTCTTCTTTCTTATCTTTTGTTTTTCTACTTCTTTTTCTTAATACTCATTTTCTATTTCCTGGTTTTCAAATTCCTAATACCGTGGTGCTTGTGTCCTCCTCCTTCCCTATGCATGGCAAGGGCCTCTTTATAGTGCCTGCCGTGATCGGATTTTACTATTTTGGCCCTCAACCGCTTTTGTCTGGTCTAGGTGTACTTGCCGAGCACCACTGGTCCGTCTATGTGCCTCTCCCCATCGCCAGACAAAAGAAAAACTATTTTGTTTGTTTGTCTGCCGTGGCACCCTTTCCTGCTATGGTGTGGGTGTCTTCTTTTCTTATTTCTTATCTGTGTGCGCCTTGTAGAAAAGTAAAGTTTTATCTGATAAAGTGTGATACTTTTTAAATTCATGCATTTTCTTTTAAGGTGAAACTAAGTCATCAGCGTGAAGAATATAGATAAAGAAGAGTGAATAATATTCTTTTTTTGATGAATAAGAGTGAATAATAATATTCACAAACATTAATATGAAAAGGATTTAGTGCTGGCACAAGTTAGTGTGCATTTATAATTATCATTATTGATTTTAGGATAAATTAAGTTTCATTCATTGAATTAATGTTACATTACTTAATAACTTTTTATTAGATGGGCATATTTTGATAAATTTACTATTGAATCACATTTTCTCCTTGTATTTTCCTACTTGATTAATTTTTATATCAATATTATTATTTCTATTTTTTCAAATGAATCTTGTAAGTAAATATCCTAAAGCACAAGTTATATTTATCTATAATTCATTCGCATGTACATATGTATTGAAAGTCAAATATTCATAATTTTATTTATTTATTTTTCAAAATTGATCATGTGACTTAAAGTACATGTTGATGGTTTTATGATTTTTTCTATATTTGTTTCGATGGAAAATCTTGTGTAAAAATAGTTTTTTGTATTTTCCAGTATTTGGTAATATTTGAAAAAAAATGAATTAAAGGAAAACTATTTTTGGTTAACAGAAAAAGTGAAGCTTATTTTTAGAGATAGTTTTCCACTTTTTTTTTTTTTGGGGGGGGAACAATTCTATCTCACAACAAGCTAAATAAGGGAAGTTATGAGATTATTTTTCAACTCATTTAAGGTTGTTATAAAACATAGGAAAATAAGATAGTTTTATAGAAAATATTTTTTGAAAAATGACTCATTTTCTAAAAAAACATTATCGCCGAAATAAAAGGAATTTTCCTCGAAGTTTGTTTGAAGAAAAACTTTTTCCAATTACTAAAAATAAAGGGAAGGGAAAGTAAAATATAATACGTTTTAGTTAGTTCAACTTGTAAAGTCTCTTATTATTTAATAATGAAATAAGTTTCGAGATTTGTCTACATAAAATAAGATAAAATTTTTCTAGTTATAAATAACAGAGAACAATCATTATAGAACCAACAAATGTTATAAACTAAAATTTATAACATTTGTTGGTTCTATGATGATTGTTCTCTGTTATTTATAACTAGAAAAATTTATCTTATTTTATGTATAAATAGCTAATCAATAGCACATGCATTTAACAAATAAATGAATTTTTCTTTATTAATTTTTTTCTAAATATAAAATATGACAATTATAGTAGTTATTAATAAACATTTATTATAATTATATTTGTATATAGAACTTTATATTATTATAACATTAAATATTTTTTATGATTGTGCATATATATAGAATTATATATTCTACAATTTAAAGACAAATATAATATACCAAGATTCTAACCAATGGTCTAAATATGGTATATATAAATGAATTTATGTAGGTACATCATATAATATTACAAAATCAACCAAAATATTTTATACAAAAATGACTTTGATTTTATATAAATTAAAAATTATGCATAAAAAATTAGTATCTCATGTGTCAGGTGCATAAGATCAACTTCTCACAAGCAAGTGAGCCCAATACATGTGAGACTCACTTGCCTATGAGAGGCAAGTTTCATGCGCCTCCCGCATGAAAGATCTTTCCATGCATAAATTATATATTATAGATCATTACAGATCATCGATCACAACATGATACCATATTTATAATTAAAAAAGATTGAAAAAGATTGTTGCACTTGGAAAATAGGATCAGTTTGACGTGTAAAAAGAAGAAAACAAATATGTGTGTACAAATTTTCCTTACAAGAAAATTTTGGTTAGAATATTTTGACATCCTCAGATCTATCTACCCAGATTGACTTTCTTTAACTATGCCTGTGGGCGCCCCCTGGTATTGTATATTATTCCACAAAGTACGAACCCGAACCCGAAAGTGTTTAGGGTCAGGTCAGGTGGCTCGAACAAACAAAAGAAAGTACCAGAGATTTCTCGATAAACACGCGATCTATTTTTGACAACAAACTCATCCGAAAACCAGCACAGCAGGGACACACACATACACTGATACACACCCAAAACCGACTTTCAACCCTTCCAAAAAAAAAAAAAAAAAAACCGACTTTCAACCCTTTTACCTTTTAGTATATATAGAACGATACGATGCGGAAATTCGTGAGCGACAAAGGTTGTAGGAAACTGTTTCACCGTTCTTTTCAGAATCTCACACAACACCTACAGCACCATCACCATCACCATCAACATAAGGGTCCTCTTTCCTCTGTTTCACAGTCACGTTTCCTGTCCTCTTCTTCTATGGCTCCCTTTCCTTCTTCAAATCCCTCTGCTCCTCCTGTCACCCTTGACAACATTAACCCCAAGGTAATAATGCCTTTACTTTTTAAGGTTTTTTTTTTTTTTCCAATAGGGTTTTGTTTATAATGTGTATTAGACAACTGGGTTTCATTGTTTTTTGTTTACATAGATAAAAAGTTTATTAATTTATGTGTTTCTGCATCTGGGTTTGTCTTAAAGTTTTTTTTTTGGGTGTCTTTGCGTCTGGGATTGCCAAAATTTTACCTTGATGAATGTGTGGTATATATGATTGATCTTTTAATTCCAACCTTGTTATTGTTGTACTTTCATTTCATGGATTCTGATAAAGTGATATGACAACTTGTTTGTTTGTTTTGTTAAAGCTTTACTTTTTGCACAGCTTGTCTTGTTGGTTTATTTGCTTTACTGTCTTCATCTACAGGGGCATCGCTATCTATTAATTTGTTTTAGCTTTCTTTTTTTCCTGATTGCACAGTATTTTGCACCAATGGCGTTCTAATTTTAAGGCTTTATCTAATATTTGACTAGAAGAGAGGGAAATAAGATTAATGTTTATCATTCATTACTAAAATAATTCCGTCGGTGTTGCTCAAGTTTTAGTTTTGTTTATTAATTTAAATTTGACTTGAAGATTTGTGACAAGTTTAATTATCCCAGAAATTTGATGAATTTTAACTGATTACAAAGCTTTTGACAAATTATAGTACTCATAGAACGACCCTTGGACCTATCCAAGAGCCCTTGGCAACGATAGTTGGTTATTTTAGAGTCAATTATATATAAAAATACCATCTCTTAATTTTCTAAATTTGTCAATAATCTCTAGCTCAATTAGCACCTCTTCCCTTTATATGTTCCTTGGGAAGGGTGAGCTTGTGGGTTCAAGATACATTCCGTGCGTGTGTAACTTACCAATAAAAAATTGTCTAAATATCTTATTTACTTAAAACTTTTCCATTGGTTTAAAATAGCAAGTAGAGAGGTCCTCTATTCTTGTTATCCAAGATTTTTATTTTTATTTTTTTCTTAATAATCAACTGTAAAATACCAAAAAGAGCATCACTTGTACACAGGAGTATATAAGATATTGTAACTATAAAAACAAATGGCCAAAATACACTGTTGGTCCCTAACAATAGCCTATGAGTGATTTTAGTCCCTATAGTTTAAGATGATCACTTTTAGTCCCCAACAAACTTAACGCGATCTCTTTTAGTACTTAACAAACTTAAAGCGATCTCTTTTAGTTCTTAAGAATCTTGAAATAATCAATTTTAGTCCTTTTAGAGCGATGACATGTCAGTTTATAGTTTGGCCACGTTATCTTAGGACTAATAGCAATCACTTTAAAGTTTAGGGCCTCATGGGCTAAACTTTAGAGACTAATAGTGTATCTAAGCCAAAACAAATCACTGTCTACAGGTTAAACTCTCTAAAATTCAAAGGAAAATTGAGGGGAGGGAAAAGCAATAAGAGTGTCTAAGATAAGAAGTTTTCTCATACTATTTGTCAAAAGATGTTTACTGTTGGGTATGATTTTTCATTCTGGTTGTCTCTTTTCCCAGGTTCTCAAATGTGAGTATGCTGTCCGTGGTGAGATTGTCACCCTTGCTCAGGTGATATGACTAGCCATATTGCTTACAACTACTGTAGACCCTTTTTTTTCTTTTCCCCCCAAAAAATAAGTTTTATACATACATACATACATACATACATATATATATTTCCTTTCCTTTCTAAAATCCTTTTGTTTGTCATTCTTCACAGAGGTTACAACAAGAGTTGCAGGTTAAACCAGGCTCTCACCCCTTTGATGAGGTATGTTTCTTATCTTCAACATATTAGTTGGATGGACATTTCTTGATTATTCACTTTCTATAGATTGCCCTGCCTAAGGTCAGCTTGTTTTTCCTTACTGTGATACCTTTTCAATGCATTGCATTCTTGTTTTTTCTGGTTGCCTTTAGGTAGTGATTGATTGCTGTTAAAGTTATTGCTGCTATAATATAAGAAAAAAGGTTTAACGTTTATAATTTATATTTGGAACTTTGGCAAACTTGGAAATCTCTTGCATTGGGATTTGGGATACTATTTGAAAATTGTTATTGACATCTGGAAGGGAAAATATTGACAATTGAATAGCAAATGGTTTTTATTTCCTTCTGAGAGCAAATTGTGATTCTTTTTGAAAATTAATGAAGAAGATGCATGATTTCCATTAGGGAAAAAAAAGCACTTCCTGCTAGATTCAGTCTCTTATCTACAATCTCCACATAAATTTTTGCCTCATGATTTCTGTCTTTGTTTTATCTTATGCAGATACTTTACTGCAACATAGGAAATCCTCAGTCTCTTGGTCAGCAGCCAATAACTTTTTTCAGAGAGGTTTGTCTACTGTAACTAGTAGGAAGGACTAGCATTAGTACCACTACTTAAAATTACATGTCTAAATCATTCCTTTTTTAGGTTCTTGCCTTGTGTGACCATCCATCCATTTTAGACAAAAGTGAAACACAGGGTTTGTTCAGGTATTGAGAATTCAAAGCTATTATATGCCATTTATTTATCTTATTCTAGGATGGTATATGCTTTCTGTATCTTTTGATAAATATCTGAGTTCTGTAATTGGATTTATCACCATGACCACTTCTTGATTATTCAATGTGTCCTATATCTAGCCTATAAACTTCTTCTCTGAGCATGTCCTCAGCAAATGAAGAAGAAACTAATGATACACTCTGACTTACTATTATAGATTTTTGATGCTACTAATGTTGTGGCTAGCTTAGAAACTCATTGTAAAAAATCGTTGGTTACTTGGTTGTCCTTAAACACCATGCAAGTAAACCCTCATGTAATAAGTTCCTCTCTTAGAAACCTGATTCTGTTTCATTGTATGAGTTGACTGGAATGTAGCCCTGTTTCAAGATGTTTTTCACCTGGTTCTCCACACTTCGTTTTGAATTTTAGAGCAGCTTCTCTAATACCAGTTGTTATTATCCATTCTGTTTCAACTTTTGACAATGGTATTCCATGTTGTCTCTGCCGGTGGTAAGATGGAAGTCTTCTCCTATCCATATCTTTCTTGCTGGAATCTTCATGTGGTGGGGATTTCAAGTCTTTCATTGGTAATGAATTTCTGTGATTTACAGATCCTTGTGACCTTTTTGTAGTGCGGATGCCATTGAGCGAGCTTGGCAGATTCTGGATCAAATACCTGGAAGAGCAACTGGTGCTTATAGTCACAGTCAGGTACTGATCACACTGTCCACCCTAAAGAATTTTCTGGCAATAAGTTAATCCTATATTCATGGTCCTTGTTGAGATGTTATATGATTGTTATTTTGTTTCTTTGTGCATTAGGGTATCAAGGGATTACGTGATACTATTGCTGCTGGTATTGAAGCTCGTGATGGTTTTCCTGCTGATCCAAATGATATCTTCTTGACAGATGGAGCAAGCCCAGCTGTAAATTTTGACTTCACTTTCTTTTTGTTTCTATAACTTCCAGTATTTTCCATTTCCAGTTGATACATTTGTAACAGATTGTGTTTTCTCTCTTACCAGGTGCATATGATGATGCAATTACTGATAAGATCAGAAAAGGATGGAATTCTTTGTCCCATTCCTCAGTACCCTTTATACTCTGCTTCAATTGATCTCCATGGTGGCACACTGGTAAGCTTCTAATTTGTAGCACTTTATTCAGAAGCTCAAGATTGGTTGTATTCAACTGCCAAGTGAAAAGACTTTATTTTCTTTTTTCTTAGCATAGATTTAACACTGACCTGACTTGGTAACTTGGAAGTTGGAAAATGGAAATTTGATTTATTCTTTTTTGAATTTTCATTCAATCTTGAAGTATGGTCATTTCAGGTTCCTTACTATCTCAATGAAGCAACAGGATGGGGATTGGAAGTCTCTTCGCTTAAGAAGCAATTGGAGGCTGCCAAGTCCCAAGGCATCACAGTTAGGGCTTTGGTTGTTATAAATCCCGGAAACCCAACAGGGCAGGTGCGCTATTAGTAGGTTTGAAGAAGTAGAGATTTGACTAGCAAAGTACCTAAAGTTCACGTAAAATAGAATGCATTGCTATGTGTCTATTTTGTCCTGTACATTATATGGTTTTTCTGTTGTACCTGCAGGTTCTTGGTGAGGAGAACCAGCGTGAAATTGTGGAATTCTGCAGGAAAGAAGGTCTTGTGCTACTGGCAGATGAGGTTGGTAAATTCTTATTAGCAACTTAAGATGTAGAAACATCATGCGACTCTAGTAATAAACAGAGATTTGAGTACTTGTAGGGAACTAAATTTGGTTCTGTTTGCTCTTTATTGACTCCCTTTGCTTGCTTGGAGCCCTGCCAAATAGATCTGATGTGATTTGCTATGTTAAAGTAACAACTAATGTCCAATGAACTTTATACAGGTATATCAGGAAAATGTTTATGTTCCTGAGAAGACGTTCCACTCTTTCAAGAAGGTTTCTCGGTCTATGGGATTCGGTGAGGCGGATATCTGCCTAGTATCATTTCAGTCAGTCTCTAAAGGTAAGTTATATTCATCAATTAAATTGATCTAGATAATAAGTGAAAAGAGCTTCTGCAAATCATCAAAATGGGATCTAACAAGCATGTCTTTTCTGTTGCTTTCAGGCTACTATGGGGAGTGCGGAAAAAGAGGAGGTTACATGGAGATCACTGGATTTAGCCCTGAAGTAAGGGAACAAATATACAAAGTGGCATCTGTAAATCTTTGTTCTAATATCTCGGGTCAAATTCTTGCAAGCCTTGTCATGAGCCCACCCAAGGTTAATTTTTTTTGCCCCGTTAAATTAGTGTTGCATTTGTCTACTTCTTTGTGTCTTTTTGTTCTCTTCATCTACTTTACTTTCTGCTTATGAGTTTAAGATAGACAGTCTTTAAGTTTAGCAAGCTTGAAATAGCTTCCTTCCAAAAAAAATAAATAAAGCTTATTTTGAGGATAGGTTCAAACCAGGGAAAGAAAGTTCTAGCTTGCATTGGCTCTTGACCATCAGTTGTAAGAGTTCTAGCATTCTGAATTAGATTTGCTTCAACCATGATTGAATATGTAATTTTTTTTGGTATTTTGGTCTTTGAAGTAGTCAATGTTGGGTTTAGAAGAGTACATAATCATGTTGCCATCGGGCATGGGCTTGTGGAAATGAGTTGCTATTGCAGTCCACCAGCTGTAAATTTTGATTTTCTAATTAAATGTTCTAATACGATATTAATCGTGTTCCTTATTCATTTGCTAGAAATGAAATTGAATGTGGGTTTATGCAGGTCGGTGATGAGTCATACGACTCATACTGTGGGGAGAAAGAGGGAATTCTATCATCACTGGCAAGGCGTGCAAAGGTTAGTTAACAAAACTTATTCTATGGGACGAATTAGTGAAGGCAAATTAGATGGTGAATAAAAAGTTTAGTAGCAAAGAGTGGTGTGGTATCCATTGTCACCTGGAAATTTGTGCTTGGTTCTGAGAGAGGAGAAGAAGAGTAGCCTATATGAATTATTAAAAATCCAATATAATTCTATCTATTTTTTCTCATCTAGTATTGTATGCAGAGATTCTCAACAGTCATCTTCATTTATGATATGTTGCCTCCATATAACCTTTTTCCAGAAATGCATATTGTAAAAACACACTTTTGCGGGGAGGATATGACTAACTATGCTCTCTGTATTAACTTAGTTTATTTATTATTTAAACAGACACTAGAAGATGCACTTAACAATTTAGAGGGAGTATCATGCAACAAAGCTGAAGGGGCAATGTACCTGTTTCCCCGTCTTGAGCTGCCACAAAAGGCAATTAAAGCAGCAGAGGCTGTAAATTCGGCACCAGATGCGTTCTATTGTCGCCGCCTTCTTAATGAAACTGGAATTGTTGTTGTTCCTGGTTCTGGTTTCGGACAGGTTAGAGTTATTTAATTCTGGCGTAATTTTGGGTTAGTGTACATAACTGCTGATGAGTCTATATGAAGTTTGGATTAACAGTTCTGTTAGCAAGCCAACTTGCCATGAACATAAAAATGGCCTTTTCCCTTCTAATTAGTGATGAAAATTGAACACCAGCGACGTGCCAATCATTCAGATTCTATTTCTTCACAGTGTTTATTAGTGGCATTTGCATAAGCATTGAAGTATCATTAGAATTACCATTGTGAGAAAGAGGATAGATATGGTCTTGAAAAGGTAGGAGTGAAGAAAAAAAAAAGACTTGGTTTGCGTATGACCACTAATTGAATTGACTTATATATGGAGAAACCTTCATGTAATTTTCAAATAGCAAATGCTAGAAGCACACAAATTTTCACAACTTGCCAGAGATGATATGTTGTTATTGAAACTTCATTTTTATGTGGCCTACTTTTAGCAGTTGTGAAAAACTGTCTCACTGGATTTATTGATTATCAATGGTAGATGTTTTGGGACACGTATTTCACTTTTTTCTGTTCCTTAATATTCTTTGGTGTGTGATGTACTGTACCCCCTCGTGTATTGCATTTTTTTTTTGTTATTTGTTCTTGTTGATGAGTTTTGACTGATGAGTTTTTTGTTATTTGTTTGTATTATGATGCTTTGTGAAAGGTTCCTGGCACCTGGCATTTTAGGTGTACAATACTGCCCCAAGAGGACAAGATTCCTGCCGTTGTCTCCAGGCTAACAGACTTCCATAAACGATTCATGGATGAGTTTCGTGACTGAGGGATTTTGCAAAGCAATTCATTGCCTTCTAGATAATTCACAATAAAGGTGTACTCATTGGATACACATGGACGGGTTTTTTCATACATGTTAATCCTTTTTTTTTTTTTGGGAGAGGATTTTTAATTTTAGTACTCTCTTGAGGATAATATTTTTTGTTGGTTGATTTTGCTATTAAAAGTAGCATATTTGAGCACTACCTAGGGAGATGGCCTAATGGTAAGAAGCTCTTATAACCCATCACATCTACGAGTCTAGTAGTTGTGTGTTCAAGTAGTGGCACGCCTTATTAGTGCCCAAGTGGTTCCACGCCATAGTGCAATGTGGGGGTTAAGTGAGGTGGGGGCAATGACCACACCTGCGAGCTCCAAGTGGTTCCACCCTCTTTTTCTTAGGACTTAAATAGATATATTAATAGTATATTCAGACTACCCCGTCTCCTCTTCTTTCATTTTACCCCTTCATCATCGCTCATCTCAACTTCATATATTTGGTACACGTATTATTTATTGCTACTATGCAAGACTCCAGTATTGTGAAAGAGATTATGCATATACCCAAAATACTTTCTCCATCCAAGCAGAGGGTTGGAAGATAAAACCCCTTGGTCTGTGTGATCGGTGTGGGATTGTACAAGCATCTTCTTTTCAGAATCATTAGAGTAGGAGATGGCAGATACCTCTTATCATAAAAACCAGTTTTGCTAGTGCGGAACAAATTTTCTATTTCTAAACATGGTACTTGAGAAGGAAAAGGAGGAAGAGAGACTGAATTATTGGAGTCGGCACATGGATCATGTATGATCAATAAATACATTGTCAGTTTTGAAACAACTTATTTAACTTTTTAATAAAAAAAATTGCTGAAAGTATGTAAAGTATACCTCTATTTTGAATATATATATATATATATATATATATATATTAATATAATATGATGTTTTAAAAACATGTATATAAAGATGTAAAAGTTAAAAACTAACAAATAAGGGCATTACCGGCAACTTATCTAAATTTTTGTGTTGTTTGGACAGTGAACAGTGATATTTAACTTTTACTTACTTACTTTTTCAAATACACTTTCCAACAGATTCTTTATCATTTTCTTCATCTTATTTAAATATTATTTTTTCATTCTTTATTTATTATTTATTCTTTTTTTAACAACTACACATTTTTTAACATTTTTTTATTCAATAACTGATTATTATAATTTAAAAAAAACATTTGAAGTGTGAACAGTAAATGCTACTTTTAGAGAAGCACGGTAGCAATTCTAATCTAAAAATGGAGATAAAGAAGCTATTGGAGAGGATTTTTGGGATATTTTCTCTCTAAAATTGACTTTAAAGAAGCCATTGAAGATGCTCTAAGCTAGTCATGCACAACACCTTCAAAGTTTCATTAGTCACGTGGGGAACATCTTTTAGAAGTGCACTATTGTCTTATTCTTATGTTGCCCCCATGTGTTGCCTTAAAAGCCAAGACGCAGGTGATTGTGTGGATTGTGTTGCACTGGATATGAATGAGTGGTGGTGAGCTAGACACATCGGTGCCGGTTTTGATTTTGTTTTTAGTTTTATGATGATTACTTTCAAGGGCAATTAATTGCCTTCTCCAACAAACAAAAAAGAAGAAAGAGTTTCAACTTTCAACTTTCAACTTTCGAGGACAATTGTCAAATAAATGAGCAAGAAGCTGGGCTATGTAATGAACCACCTAAGGACTAGAACATTTGTGAAGCTATGGTCTTCTGCGTATGCGTCTGGCGTGACTGTTGGCATGCTGATTCTATACTATTAGAGCTGAGCTTTATCAGATCTCTCTCTTGTTTGAGAGTAACTTTTACTGTCAGCATCATATAGATTCGTCTTTGTATGCCAGTGTACGAACATGTTAAGCCACATGTGAATTTGGGGGAGGCTCGGTTTGGTCCTAACTCCTATGTCCTAACATACATACAAAATATTGATTTTTATGGTCTAAACTCAGGGTTGGATAGAAAATTTAAACATTCAAGGGTCATTATATATATACAAATTAAAAAAACAAAAAAAAAAACTACCTTCTCATAGAATCCTTTCTGATTTAAATTGAGACTTAGCTTATTTTTAGTGCATTGGAGCCGACACAATAAAGACACACGTCTAAATTTTAAATTTTGCCATGTGTTCAAATCATTTCGGCAAAGCCTGCAAGGTATTGCTAGGTGTAGATGATATGAAAGTTATTATTTAAGAGCTTGGTCTTTGAGATATTAGTTGAATATTTGATTCAGTTAATTCTTTAGCCAAAGAGTAAGCATGGCCTTTGATGTAGCATTTTTTACTACTGCTAACGTGGTCTGTTATGACTAGAGCAATATCACCCTCACTTGAGTTTACTACTGATATGAATTTCATTATTCACCAATCACAACAAGCCAGATCAAACCATGTTAGTAGTTACGAAAAAGGTTGTGTTCTGATACTTATTTGTTAGGGAACTTGGATGAAAGCAAAGCGAAATTCCACTCTTTAGCCTAGGATGACAAGTCTCACCTTACCCCACCTCACTTCTGCTATAAATAAAAAGGAAAACAAATGAAATCCATAGTAGCCTTCTTTTCATTGAGAGACTAGAAATGCACAATGGAAAAGTCGTCTTTTTTTCATTTCATTGTCAATAATGGTTATTGCAAGGGAAGCAACCACATGAGCTGTGGCCAGAAAAATATGAGTTATGCCGGCTTATTATCTTCCGTGCTTGTTCACTGGCCTTCTCTATTTGCTCAGAGTGTTGCTGCTGTGCTGCTGCTCTCCATTCTTCAGCTTTTCTATGAACAATTGCCATTCTCTTCATCAACTTCTCTTCCAAGTTTGATTTCATCCTTTGTATTTTTACCTAGATAATCATTTCAAGCTAAAGTTGGATGACTAAAATGAAAATGTTCTAGTTCTTTCAAAAGTAAATCCAGACAATAGAAGAGAAATTAGGAAATAGACATAATATATAAAGCCAAAACATGCATAATCTCAAAGCAAATGATGGTAACTTTTGTTTGGTAGTGCCAATGGGGGGCCACACTTTTTATCCAAAAGTACGATTTAAGGCTTCCTAATTGATCTGTAATCTGATAAAGATAGAGATATCAGATGTGTAACACTCGTACTTTGTTTTTTTATATTCTGGAAGTACAAGAAGCTATTAAAATAAAGAACCGAACAATGCCGCCATATTTGATTGTATTATTATATTAAACTTGACCAAAAAACTAAACTCCAAGCATAAGATACCACACCCCAGCTCAAGTAATATTCTAATTCCCCACGAATTTCTAAGAGCTAGATGTTCACATGGGCTTACAAGTGTAAATGTGGACATGATGACTCCTAGCTTTCTACTTATTTCTTTAAGAGTGAAGCATATATAAAACTATATTGAATTTGGGGAACACACTCAAACAGAGGTGGTCCAGTCAAGAAAATGGTAGAGTTGTGTCCAATAGCAGCGGGTGGCTCAAGGACTAAAGTAAAAAATAAGTCTGACAACAAAGCCTTCCAACTATAATCAACATAGTTCAGCCACATGACAGAAATGCACGAGTGAATTGATAAACTAAGATCACATTTGGTTTTAAAATACCAAACCACAGCCTCAACTATGTCAAATTCTTGAAGGAATGGACATTATCCACAAAAGTCTGAGTTACTAGTTCAACTTTTTTCCTATGCTAGAAGCGAATATGGAAAACTACTGTAAAGAAAAACTATTGAAGTGTATGTTTCAAGTTTATAAAGCTATTTTCAATTCAAAAATAATGTTGGCCATAAGCTAAAGATACAATACCTTCAGCTGCTGGAACAGTAAGTCACAACATGTTAAAAAACAGAAAAAGGAAAAGAACAAATAAACAAAAGCATGAGAAAGTACCTCGAGCTTTCTTGATTGAGCTTCTGCTTTTGCATTCTGTAGGTTGACCCAAGCTTGAATCTTTGCTTCTTCTCTTTGATACCTGTAACCCAAAATCAAAATTGGTACCAAGATACTGCATAATACAAGTAAATGTTGCAACTTTACAACCCAATTACCTGAGACAGCACTTAGTCTTTTCCTCTTCTTCCCATGCAGCAGCTCTGGAGTCTGAAACACTTTTCCTGCACCCATTATCTTCCTCAAAATGCCTCAAGCTCTTTGATACTTGCTCTTCCTCCTCTTGCCTTGAGCTCCAATTTGACGTGACCGAATCATATTGATTCCCAAGTTGTAACTTAGCTAAATGGCACTCTTGCAGCTGGGAAATGTCAATGGTGCTATTGGTGCTGCTGCTAGAGTTCTCCAAGGTCAATGGTCCTGACCTATTTGCAGGCGTGTTATGGCGTGCAGGTGATGAACTTTTGAATGGTGTGGGGCACCTAGAAGTAGTAGAACTTCCTAGGGGAGTCATTTCTGTCCCAATATCCCTGTGATGCACCTCATGAACCACATCTGTACAGGCATCTTTCATAGTTGCACCAGCTGAGTTTTTGAATAAGAACCCCTCTTTGGTTGGCTCTGAGTGTCTAAAGTTGGGCAAAATGGCTTCTATGTCGTCTGTGAATTTATCTGCATTAACAAATTTCAAATGGCCGTTAGAGCAAACCTTGAAAATCTCCTATATGTAGTCTGGATATTCAACAACTTAGTTCAAGTTTTACTGGCAACCAAATACATGCTAAGTTGAAACAATCTCCTACATTGTTTGATAAACCTTTATGCAACAAGGAAACCCGCTGGGTTGTGTACCAAACAGAGAATATATAATCAATCAAATAGTAGAGCAAAAGTACACAACTTTTGAGCAGTAAAGCCCAAAGGGTAAAGGCTCCTTTAAAAGTTGAAATGGGTATCCTTACCTTTTAGAAGTACATCCGTGGAGGCTGAGATCCCATTGAGAGCTGTAACTGAGTTATGTTGGTCCAAAGATGCTGCTGCAGACCCTTGAAAGCTTGAGACAACTTTTGAGACCTTTTCTTCAGTGACCCTTGATTTCTCCGCAAAGATCTCCACCTGTTGCTTAAAGTTATCACAGTACTGCTTGGTGAGCTTTGAGGAGTCTGATGGTTTTATGTTATTATGAGCAGGAGAGTCATGGCAAGAGCTACTCATTAGCCACTTCTCAGCATCATCCCACTTTGAAGGAAAGCTTTTCCTTGAATGATTCCCAACAGTACTAAAGCTGAAAACTGGTCTACCAGGAGTTGAAGGGGCCTCTAATCTCCTCTGGCTAGTAACTGAGTTCACTCCATCCCTTTTCCTCTGAGCTGAAACCTCAAGAAAGCCTCTGCCTTCTGTTATGTTGTTTGCCATTGGAAATGACTTGACAAAATCAGAAGTCTCTTTGAGATTAAGCTTGCAAAGTGGGTCAGGGAAGGTGTCTACAAATGGGTTGTCATTGCTTTTCCCATAGAAGCTTGTGTTGCCCTCTAATGGAGGTTCCTGAGAAAGAGCATAAAAACAGTTGAACGTGACTATTGAAACACAATGGAACATGGAAACGAGAGAAATTATAATAAATGTGAAACCCTTACCCCGTTTGATGCAAACATAGATTGAGCTTGAAAGTATTTTGGGCTTGTGAGATCCATGGCCATGGGATGGAGGTTTGTGGGATCAGGGAGTTGGGGCTTAAGGAATCTCTTGTGTAGTCTCTTGTATGTTGGGCAAGTGGTTTACTCTGCACCATTTTGATATAAAACACAGTGTCATGAGAAAAGTGACTGATGAGGAAGCAGTTGAACAGTATAGCTGAACAAGGAAAAAGCATTGACTGCTACTGTAGTCTAAAATACTACTATTACTAACCAATAAGTAAACAAAAAAATCCATAACATTTCTGTGATTTATTGTGATTAATCTATAATAAAAATGACATTTGTAAAATGAGACATAAAATCAGGTTACTTCAATACATTCAGACAAGTTAACAAGTCTTGAAAATAAAAGTCTTGAAAATAATTGTGTCATTCTACTAAAAAAAGAAAATAATTGTATCCTAGCATAGTAGTAGCATTGCTCATTAGCAATCGACCGACTCACATGGGAAGCCACTCAGGCAGCCAGGTAGCTCTCTTCAGAATCTAACAAAAGTGACATTAAGTCCTGGGATAGTCCTAGTCTCTGAAGTAGATGAGGAAGGGGACGAAAGAGTACCCCATTATTAAAAGAAGAGGGGGGCTTTGGGAGGAGGAAAAAAGTACTCATGAGTCCTGATTGAGAAAATACAATTTCATAAAAAAAATCAATTCATTCTTTTTTATTCGTTTTGGGAAGCTTCTCTTCTTATTGGCTTTAATCCCCTCTTTTAGTGTGTACAACACAGTTTACAGGCTCTCATTGTGTTACACTCTAGGTAAGCACGACTTTTATCTGTCTTTTTGCTTCCATGCCACACCAACACCAACTGTTCTTTTCTTTTTTTATGCGTTTGGATGTATCAGCCAGAGTAAAATAATAACAGTAAATTAATAAAATAAAATCTTGAGCGGGAATTTGCCAATTTGGAGCTTAAGGTAACATGTAACTAATAACTTCAAAGTCACAATCTTAGGACATGCTTAGTTCTGATTCTGTTCACATAATTATAATGCTCAGAACAAAGCTAAAAAACCCCATCTTGAACATTATTTTAGTAATTGATAATACAATATATGTTTTTTGTTGCATTTCCAAATCCAAATCTAGAGGGGGAAAACAGTGAAAATAACACGGGATTCTGTTTTCCTTGTCCTGCCCTTTTCTGTCTTTCCTTTAAAAAAGATAGACTCTAGTGTGGTAGCAAGTACTGTACTATGCATGTCCATATTATAGGATTCTGCTTGTGTAGGGAGTCTAGGATTAAATGGAACAGGCCCAGGAACATGGAGTGCAGAAAGTGCCCAAGAAGCTAGGATTAAATGCTAGCTGGGTTCATATAGTCAATAGAAATTCATGGCCCAGGATATTATGGTCTTCGATCAATTCCTTTTTTTTAGGTATATGATCATAAGAGACATAATGACATTGACATATTGTTTTTATCAAAACTAGTTGCTAACCCATGCGATGCACGGGATAGTTTAACAAAATTAAATTGTGACATATCAATATAGCAAAATGGTAGAAGAATTAAGAATATTTGTTGAAAGCTTCCTCTAATATACAAATGCTAATAAGCAAATATATTAGAAAAGAGTACATGGTACTCGTATTTTGCATGAGGACAATAAAATTAAAAAATAAAAGCTGAAGGGAAAAATATCAAGAGAATACAAATTAACTGAAGAGCGAGAGAAGTAACTCATACTAAATATTAATTATCAAACAATTCTTGAATGTAAATATCTTACATATTATAACGATGACAACAGATTAAATCAACCACATGTAAGTGCAACGCCTTGTGCCACTAAGTTCGAAACTCATAAACATGAACAACCTCCATATCATTAGGTTTTATATGGATTTGGGGCATTCAAGGCTTTGACAATATCAATGCAACATTGTGAAGAACTCCCCACACTTAAATTGTGCTCCATATAAGCCTATTCAAAATTACCTCTCGACTCTGCTAGTTGTATTGCGTTGGTTTGAGGATTTCAAGTTTCAACCTTTAGCAAAATAAGAAAAAATAACATCTATATGAATATAAAACTGAGTCAAAACAAATATGATAAAAGTTTGAAAGTCAGAAAAAATAAAATTTTAGAACAAATTTTTCAAGCTCAAAAATAAATGTGATTGTCCCTTTTGTCCAACTTAATTTTGTCATAAAATATCTCTCTTCAAAAAGGACAATATTTAATGTTGTCCACTATTCAAATTTCTTTAGTTTGACTAATTTAAATATCCTAGTGCTATCCAACCAAGAACCATAAAGAAAGGTAGAGGGAGGAAGGGTGATTTAAATGAAGAAAAATGAAGGCCTCTAGAAGAATTCAAACTCGTATCAATAGCAAGCATCACATCCAACCTAAACATTAGAGCCCTTATGTTTGGAATGTGGGCAATTTATAGGATTGAAACAATCAGGTATTTATCAGTGTGGTACTCTCAATTACAACGATTAAATTATCACGCATGAATGTGTTTATGGAGTGGTCTCACATCCTTGGCCCAAATGATATGCATTTGGCTGTAGTTTTTATTGAGGTCTTTGGGGTTTACTTCGGGTACACAATCATGAGATCTCTCCTAAATTTTCAATAATACCTAAAGACCAATGCACTTTCGTGGGCTTTCAAGTGTGAAATCATAATTTCAGCTATAATACTTAAGCTTGTAACTTTTATATAGATGCAGAATCATTACTTTTTTCTTTTGTTAGTCGCAGAATCATTACATATCTTTTGCATAATTGGATGCCAAAATGCAAGCATCACAATGTGATTTGATTTAGGTATTTTATTTATTATGTTGGATAAATTGCATATTACACCCCTAAAGTTTGGGGGTGATTGGATTTTATACCTTGAAGTTTTAGAATTTGGATTTTACCCCCTGAAGTTTGGGGTGTTTGGATTTTACATCCTGACGTTTCAGAATTTAGATTTTACCCCCTAAAATTTTGAGTTATTTGGATTTTACACCCTCAAATTCTGAAATTTTAGGGTGTAAAATCCAATCATCTCAAAACTTTAGGGAGTAAAATCCAAACACTCCTATATATATAGGGGGTAAAATCCAAATTCTAAAAACGTTAGGGTGTAAAATCCAAACATTTCCAAATTTCAGGGGGTAAAATTCAAATTCTAAAACTTCGGGGTGTAAAATCCAATAACTCCCAAACTTTAGAGGTGAATTTGCAATTTAGCCTATTATGTTTGATAAAACATGTATTTTAGTGCTCAATGTTTGTTTCATAATTAGAAACTCTTCTCAAAATAGTTTGTGAATTCAAGTATATCTTATGTTTCCTAGAATGTAAATGGAACACATTAATAACATTAAAGCTCATGCTCAAACATTATATCCCCGTTTAATCATAGTTACCTGCAAAACTATTGAATCTTTGACTTGTATAATGGCCAATTTTGGGTATCACATCTTCTACCTAAAAAACAACAAACCTGAAATAAGAAATTTGGGCAACAGCAAACCAATGTCTCCAAGACATTTATTCAAGAAAAGATTGATGTGAACATTGTAATGGAAGGGGGAAATAGAATAATGTAAAATAAATAAATAAATAAAAAGCAAAAAAAAAAAAAAAAAAAAAAAAAACATTTGAGCAACCCAGATTTAAAGATTGTAGCATTTGGTTCATTCTCAAATATTCTAAAAACATTAAACATATTAAAAACAAAAAATACTGACCAAATAGGATCATGCTCTTAACTCTTCCAATTAGCAAAGTAATAGTTTGTCGGTGCCACCCTCCTCTTGAAATCAACATAGGTAAATAAGCATATCCATAAATAGAAGAATTTGTGCAAAAATTAAGGTAGGCTAATATGAAAACAATTGTAACTAATCAAATAATTCACCAAATTTAGACCCTAAGCCTCACATTTGGTAACATAAAAAATCATGACAGCAATAAAATGTAGGTCCATAGCAGAATTTTATGTGTTCTACTATCCTGAAACAGTTGTTTGTGGAATATTTTTTAATTCATATAAAAGCTATTTTTAGTGTGTTATAGAGTCGATCATGTATGGTTCCCTTGTTGCTATGTTGATGCACTATTCACAAGTTGCTGCTCTACACCTAGTCTAGTGCTAGTGTATTAGTGATTTGGCCATCTGGTCAACTACCTGGCTAATATACTTATTGTGGGTCCAAATGCTAACACACACACACACACACACACACACACACACACACACACACACACAAAACAACAACAACAACAACAAAACAAAGCATCAAACATACCAAATTGTAATCAGCCCATCAACTTTTTTTTCTCAACAAAGAATAGTAATCAAATAACACCACCAAGCAAGCAATAGAAACCATAAAACCCAGCAAAATAAAAAACTGTACGAAACAATTCTGAAATTTAAACACTATATTCTAATTTTGTATAGCTTATACATACCTTCAAGTGCTTTAATCCATCCAAAAGTCTTTCATAAAGCTCTCTGGTCCATTCAAACTCATCCTCTAATATTTCAAAATCAACGTATGCCTGTTATTGAACAAATAAGAAAAGAGAAAAAAATTAATGGTAACAAAATTCTTTTACAATACAATAGAACCAAGGGCAAGTATATAAAACAATACTAAAGAGAATTGTTTTTTGAATTAATAGCTTTCTCTTTTTGTTTTTCTAAACTTTGTGTTTCTTTTCAGTTTTAATAAACTCAATTACTTATAATAATAAAAAATCTTCATTTACACATACCTAAACAATTATAAAAATACAATTAAATAGACAATTAAGCTAAGCTAAACCAAATCTGCTTAAAAAACCTAGATAGCAAAAAGAGAAGAACTTGAAACTTAAACACATAAAAGCAAAGAACATTAAAGCAAAAGCTGTAGGATTGTTATCTCCAAGTTGCTTAAGATCTTGTGGGTTGAGAGGCTCTTCAATACTACCCCCATAGCCCCACTACCAAATACATCCATATCCACAATATATGAGGGCTATAACTTTGATAATGACCCATGTAAAATTTGGACGCAAAGAAGAGAATTTGAGTGAATGGAATTATTGAAGCTCAAACTTTAGCACAAAATCAAAGTAAAAGAATGCTATTAGTCTTATTTTATTGGTACCTTCTTGACGAGAAGCGAATGTAGAAGCCACAGAAACAGTTCCATTTTTTGGTCTTCATCGCTGAGAGATCACCAAAACAATCAACAATTAAAGTAGTGGGATCTTCATTTTAGATAAATTTCGAATGAGAGACGGGATACGTTCTGCATGTAGTGTAAATCTAAATTTGGCTTTTAAAAATAAAAATATAACATTGATGATGTGGAAAAACTGTGGGGGCTGCAAAGCTGACGGGTAACCTTCTTTGGCAATACAATTAAAAAACCCAGCAATCAAAAATTCAAACCCATTCCAAAGACTTAAGATGAACAAACCATAAAGAGGTAGAGCTCCAATTAAAAACTATCCACACCACAGCACGAAAGAGGCAGTAACAAAATGTAAAAAGGGAATAAAAAACATCAAGCAAAAGAATAGAGCACAAATCAAACTGGGATTTAGAGATACCTCAACCGAATCATCCAGCTTCTGTCAATATTTATTTATATACTGTGAGGAGAGGAGGAAGGAAGACAGAGAGGCTGCTGTTAGAAGGTGGGGAAGGGGAAGGAATTAAATCTGACATGGTGAAACAAAACGTGGGGAGACTGGAATTTTAAATAGTGCAACAAAAGGGAAGAAAATACAGAAAGTTGTAACTGTGATTTTCAAAGGGTTTTCAGTTGAAAAGGCTTGTGTTTGGACTTTATGGTGGAATTAAATTTATATGAAGTGGGCTGGTGGAATTAAATTTATATGAAGTGGGTTTTATGGTGGAGATAGGCTAGAAATTATTTTAATTTTATTAGTATTTTAAAATTGTTAAAAACTATTTTAAAATTCTAGGACAAATTTAGAAAATAGGATGAGAATGACATGGCTGCTGACATTGTTCAATGTGAGCGTAGTAACATTAAATCCTACGCTTCAATTTTTAGTATTATATAGAATATAGAATATAGATGAGGGAGACCTATATTCTATTGTGATTGAAAGTTTTGAGAATGAGGTAAATTTCTAAAAAAACAAAAACAAAAAAAATGTTTATTATGCAATATTATGGTCCAAAAATAAAAAATGAGATTTTAGAATCGATCTAGATGATTGTATCTATAATAATCAATATCAATATATCTATATAAATATCTAAAAGCTGAAACGTAGTATTTAATGTTGCCATGCTCCTGTTGAGCCGCCTCATCAGCCACATCATACTCTTTTTCTTTTTTCTTTTTAAATTATTTTTCTCTTTATGATTTTTTAATCTTTTTTTTTATATAAAATACTTAAATACAAATCATGGACAAACATTATTATTCATTAGATAGAAAATATTTGACTATTTTCAGCTACCTAAATTGATTTTAACTTTTCCTTTTCTTCTTTCTAATTTCAAGTAATTTTTAAAATTGAATAATTCATTATCTTTTTAGTGGATAAAATTAACATTTCAAGTGTCCCTTCATTTATCTATGGTTATAGTGTTTCCTCTTCCAAAATTCCATTTTTCACAACATTATCTCTCTCACTCATACATCAATTATTTATTTAAGTTTTATAATGTTATATATAACGATGCACATTTTAGATACAATCACCCATCATCTACAACAAAAAATTTAGCACAATACTAATTGTTTTCTATATTTTTCAATCAAGTTTTAGTTTTCACCATTTTGAGAAGACATCAAGCATTAAGTGTCTCTTCATTTATCTACTGTTATAGTTTTTTCTCTTCCAAAATTTTGGTTTTTCACAACCTTATCTCTCTCTCACTCATACATTAATTATTTATTTAAGTTTTACAATGTTATATATGCCAATGCATATTCTAGATACAATCGCCCGTCATCTACAACAAAAATATTAGCACAATACGTTCTCCATATTTTTCAATCAACTTTTAGTTTTCACCATTTTGAGAAGACATCAATTATATTTGTCTGAAACTTTCAAAGTTAAGGCAACAATAGGAAGACCATTGAGGTAAACAAAATGCATAGTAAAAAAATATCTTCTTTTTTTTTCCCCCGTTTCCCTTTCTTTTTAGTATTCTTGCATTTTCTATAGTGATTCTGTTGTTTTCCTTTCCAAATTTTTCAATGATATTGACTTTTGTTATTTTTAATTGATTTAGAATTGTTAATGCAGTTTTATTTGGCCTATCATTGTGGAAATTTCTGATGTTGATATGAAATATATTGATAATGAAAATTTTTTGTGCTTATTTGTAGTGTCAAAAAGTCAAAAAGTATTAAGTGTAGTAATTTTGTTATTATTGCATCCCATGTGTTTGGTAAAATTTCTTTTAGAAATCTTATGCGTCTTTCTCAAATCTATTTGTGATTTTTATTTTGTTCATTCTACTACAAAATAATAGGCATCTCCACCATTAAATTTTTAGCTAATTTGAGCTTTCTTGGTAAGCTTTTACTTTGTTTAGTTGATCATCTTTAAGGAAAAAGCCAAAAAGAGAATAAGACAATATAATTTACTCTAGAGCATCATTATGCTATTAATGTTTTTATATATAAATACTTAAGGAACTTGATTAATTCTTTCTTGGAATTCCTATCATCCTTACGTCTAGCCTCTTAGATTAATTTTTGGGGGTTCAAGTGATAGCCTAGCAACATTCTTTATGGTGTCCTCTATTTGTGGTTCAAACCCCACCATGCCCCCTCCACCACTATATATATATAATTGGCTGGTCAAATTAAGAATTCTCATGTGTTACAATTTAAAGATTTTATTAGATGTATAGATGACACTTTTGGTTTATGAAACATGATCAACAAAATGTGATTTTTATATAATTATATTTAGACTATACTGCAATGTCATGATGGATGGATTGGTCTTATTTTACTATAAAATCTAAGTAATCATATGGTTTATGAATTTGAAGATTTATATATTGTGGGATTTGTTCATATGATGAAATAAAGTTTGCTCTTTGCATTTTATTTTATTTTATTTTATATTTCTACTTTATGATATATGATTTATTGAATATAATCTATTGCATAGTTATCTTTATATACTTTTTTTACTTAGTTTCAATTGTATGGAAGAAAGAGATGTGGATCTATGTTTTAGAGAAAAATATACTTATAAGTGTTGAATCGCATACATCTGCATAGTAATAAACAAAGTTAAAATTTGGTCTAATAGTTCTCACACTGTAAATTTTTTTTAATAAAAAAATTATTGCATTGTAATTTCATACATATCTCACTATATATAAATCATTTTGTATAGCGAAATCGAAGATAGGACTGGCCACCAGTTTTTTTAAACCCAGCAACCCCTACCGGGAAAAAAGAAAGGAATGTTCAAATGCAGTAGGGTTTTGGTCCTTTTTGGACCAAACCCAACCTCTTCATAGCAAGTAAGGGCCAACCAGATTCAGAGTCCTGTTACATGCATGTTATATTTTCTACATGTCATTATGTTTTTCGTTTTTTTGCTGTTCTTTTTCTTGAGAGCGTGTATGCAAATATATATATATATATATATATAAATATATATATATATTTATGACTCTCTAATATCCATTCTTTTGTACTTTGAAAAATAATCAACTATTTGATTGATCGCAATTTAACAAACTAAACAAATTAATACAAAGGTAAATTAAGAAATTTAAAATTGTCCATCAAATTTTACTCTCATTAACCTCACACACAACAGATATCTTTATTCCGTATTTTATCTTTTTTAGTACTTTTATTAATTTATTTAAGACCCTGTTTAGTAATGGTGTTTAAATAATAAAAACGGTTGTTTTTTATTGTTTAAACACTGTAACAACTCTTTTCACACATTTTTTTCACTATTTCCAAATACTTAAATTACTTACCACCTGGTCCCGTTTGATAGAGCATCTTAAAAACACATTTTTAATTTTTAAATAATATTTTACATGCATTTTTACACTTTTTTTTGTTTTTTTCCACACATATTTCAAAAAAATATAAACTTCCTCAAACTCCTGTTCAAACGGATCTTAAGTAATTGGGCATCACTTGGTTTTAGTCCTTTTCTTCTTCTTCTTCTTCTTCTTCAGACCACACTACTTGTTTCTGCTTCATTCTTGCTATCTGGGTCCGACTCCTCACTTGGGTTAGTCTCAGTTTTGCTTTGCCTTTGAAAATCTACAACTTTTCATTCATAGTCTTCTCCAATAGTATTGGTCTTTCTCGCTTCTGGGTCTGCGAAACTTCTCAACTTTATCACTTGGGTTGCTCTGGTAGGTCGGTCTCAAAATGCTAAATTTTGTCTCTAAAACCCTTGATATCAGATAAGAGTGATTGAAAATGATTAAGAAAAGGCCTGAATCCTATTGTTATTACTATTTCTTCAGGACCAGAAGAGCAATTACAACTTGTACTTTGCCAATAGACCCTCCAAATGCTTCTGTTTCACCTATTACCAATGACCACAAATCTCTCTGTCTCTCATTGGCAGAGCAGCTCATTCAACGTGGCTTTTTATCATCGGCGCAGCAAGTTGTTCGGCGAATAATAGCACATTCTTCGTCGGTTTCTGATGCTTTTTTGGTTGTTGATTTTGCTGCTTTACATGGCTTGGACCTTGATTTGGGTAGCTATGGCGATCTCATTAGGAAACTGGTGTATTCGGGTCTGCCCCAATTGGCTGAGGCACTTTTTCGTGACAACATTGTTGGTAGGTAGGGGTATTGATCCTGACTTATCGATTTTGAATTCTATGGTTATTTGTTTGTGTAAGTTAGATAAAGTAGAGGAGGCAGGAGCTCAATTTGATAGGCTGCTTGAGATGGGTGGAATTCCTTGCAAAGCTGCTTGTAATGCAATGATTTGGGGGCTTTATGCCCAAGATAGAATTTTAGAAGCATTTGATTATTTAGTTAGAGTTAATGAGGCTGGAGCTACTCCTGATATTTTGTGTTTTAATAAATTGATATATGGGTTATGCTATAAGGGGTATATGGATGAAGCTCTTTTTATCAGTAAGTACTGCAGGGAAGGGAAAGTTGATTGTGCTTTGATGCTTTTGAACAACATGCTTAGTTGCAACTTAGCTCCTAATGTCCATTGTTACACGGTTTTGATCAATGCACTTTACAAGGAGAATAGGCTATTGGAAGTTTATGATTTGTTCAAAAGCATGCTGGTAAGGGGGGTTGTTCCTGATCATGTGCTGTCTTTTGTCCTCATGAAGAAGTATCCAGAGGGGCGGAGGCTTCACCTTGCTCATCTGATTCTGCAGGCAATTGCCAAGAATGGGTGTGGTTTTGACCCTTCTATGCTCTCATCCTCTGCTAGTGTAAACTCTAATGGGGATTTGGAGCGAGAAATTGAGATCCTGCTTGAGGGAATTGTGAGATGTAACTTTAATTTGGCTAATGTGGCATTCGGTGTTATTGTTAGTGCCTTGTGTGGAGAAGGAAAGCCGAATGATGCCTTGCTTTACATGGATAAAATTGTGAGAGTTGGATGCATGCCTTTGCTTTTTACTTATAACTCTTTGATCAGGTGTCTATGTCAGAAGGGCCTTTTTGAGGATGCCAAGTACCTACTTGACCTTATGCAAGATCGAGGTGTGGTCCCAAATCAAGCAACCTATTTGATAATGGTAAATGAACACTGTAAACGGGGTGATCTGGTGTCAGCTTTCAATATTCTGGACCAAATGGATGAGAGGGGACTTAGACCTAATGTTGCTATATGACACTATTATTGGTTGTCTAAGCAGAGAGAAAAGAATCTTTGAAGCAGAAGAAATGTTTAAGAGGATGCTTGAGTCTGGTGTGGATCCTGACGAGGTTGTCTATGTGACAATGATTAATGGCTACTTGAAGAATGGAAGAGTTATTGAAGCCCACCAGTTGTTTGATATAATGTTAGAGAATTCCATTCAGCCAAGTTCTTATTCCTACACTGCACTTATAAGTGGGTTGGTGAAGAAAAATATGACTTATAAGGGATGCATATACCTTGATAAAATGTTGGGAGATGGTCTTCAGCCAAATACTGTGCTATATACCTCACTTATCAGTCTTTTCTTGAAGAAGGGTCAGTTCGAATTTGCCTTTAGGTTAGTTGATTTGATGGACAGAAACCATATTGACACCGATCTCATCATGTATATCTCACTTGTCAGTGGTGCTAGCAGAAATATCTCTGGTATTAAGAAGGAATGGTGCATTATAAATAAAAAGTCTGAAAGGGAAAGAGAAATGTTGTTCCATTTACTCCATCAGAGAACTCTTATGCCAATGAAGAAGATTTTGAGAATTTCTGCTGATACTCCTGAGGAGATGAAATGCTTTGCTTTGAAGCTGATGCAGAAGTTTAAAGACATTGAGTTTATGCCAAACTTGTACCTATATAATGGTATAATCTCTGGATTTTATAGGGCAGAACGGATGTGGGATGCCTATGATCATTTTGAAAAGATGCAAAGAGAGGGTGTACATCCCAATGAGGTGACTTACACCATTCTCATTGATGGGCATATTCGATCTGGTGATATTGACAGTGCAATAGGATTGTTCAATAAGATGAATGCAGATGGTTTTGCTCCAGACAGAATTGCGTATAACACTTTACTGAAAGGCCTTTGTAAGGCTGGGAGACTACTTGATGCCTTATCACTCTCATATACAATGCGTAAGAGGGGGGTTTTCCCAAATCAGTTTTCTTATGAATGTTTACTCAGTTGTTTTTGTGCAAGTGATATGAGTGTTCCTGCCTTCAAGATATTTGAAGAAATGCTTGCTCAAAATTATAAACCTAAGCAGTTTAATCACAACTGGTTGCTTTGCAAATTATGTGAGAATAATAAATTTCTTGAAGCCCGTATGGTATCTGATATGATGCTTCAGAGAGGGATAACTCCAAAACATTCAACAAAGAGGTTTTATTTGCTCATTTTTGCTTTTGTTTTTTGTTTTCTATAATTCTCTTGCTTCTGTTATGTAGTTCTTGAAATTTTAAATTAAATTTCTAAAATTTTTATTTAATTTTGATTTTAGATCTGGAATTAGCTGTGGCTGGGTCTTCAAAACCCTAGCCTTTTGCTTTTGTAATTGTTCTTGATTATGCTAAATGTTTTATTTTATTTTATTTTTGAAAATTCAATCAGGAAGATCTGAAGCTTGGGCTGAATTTGTGAACTTCAAGGTTTTTGGAAGCCATGGCTTGTATCTGAAATGTAAGTGAAAGTATTGTTATGTTTGGTTTTTGATTTTTACTATACACTCTGTTTGGTTTTTGAGAAAATGAAAGAAAGGAAAAGAAACGAATTGTGGGTATATTTTATTTTTAATTGGGAAATGAAAGTATTTATGGTAATTTATTCTTTCTTGAGTGAATAAGTGGATTTTCAGCAAGTTAAAACCACTTACAATCTGACACGTTTTTCGAAATTTGATTGCTTAGAGGTTTAGACGGATTTGGTATTTTGCTCTCTTATAATAGCACTTCACATTGTTTTGTGATGGCGTATGCTATAAAGGCATTGCCACTATTGTGGTGCTCATTGTTAACTAAATAGTTATTCTGTGATGATTAGGTGATGGATGCATGGCTTGCTTATGCACCTGTGAAGAACAACCCTGAGGATGCTGCTACGGTAAGAATATTGTATAAATATTTTGTTTGTTAGAATGCTATTCTGGAGGATTTTCTATAAAAAAAAAAAAAAAAAAAATGAAACTTCTTTTTTGACTAAGACAAGTTATATTCTGATCTGATGGTTTATTAAATAATTTTTTTATTTAAAAAAAATGTGATACAGTGCATTTCCTTGATTGACAGCATGGGTATTTTATGATGTTGGAACTAATTAAAATTCATGCCATAGTATAAGACAGACTACCCCCTTTTTTCTATGACTGAATATACATTTTACGTATGTTTATATGGTCAATATATGCTCCTCCATACAAGAGATCCTCAATTATCAAGTGGTAAACACAATGTGATGGTTTTGTTAAAGAAGATATTCAGATGTTTTGCCTCAATTTATGCAAAGTTGTGGTCAGGAATGCACTTCCATTGTTGAAACAATTCTTTGAATCATCCTGAAAATTATATCATCCATATTAAATATTTGTACCTATACGTAGATTGCTTGATTCAGTAGTTGTGATTGATTCACTTAATATTCCCAAATTAACCACTGTGTGTGATATGCTATCGTGTTACCAAGTGCCTCCAAAGATGTTAGATGTTTTTTAAGTCCCTGTTTAGCTACGCTTATTTTCTTTATTTGTCTAGATATAACTTCTTAAAACCTCACTTTTTTCTAGGTACAACTATACTTTTACACAACTTATTTTCAGGCCTATTAGTCTCTTTGGTAGTGTTTACAAAATTTTTGCTAGGTTTTGGAAAATAGGTTGACATAGGTGTTAGAAAAGGTAATTTCCAGCTCTCAAAATGTTTTTGTGGGGTTCGGTATCACATCTAAATCTCAAGGAAAATATTTCCCGCAAAGATTATAAGAGTTGATCTTGAGATCAACAATGCATGCTCAGGATTTGATCCAAAACTATGGAAGGTTTAAAAGAAATTATAAAAGTTCAAAATCAAAGCATTACAGTTGAGATGATTTGAACATCTATGTTCATTAGAATTGTTTACTTCAGAAGGATTTATAAATTTTATATGTTGGAACTAATGACATCTATAGTTCTAAAATTAAATGACAAACTCCTGATGCAAGCCCTTTTTCTGCTCATCTTAGTTGAGACACCTCAAATTTTAGATTTAATATTATCCATTTCAACAGTACCAACTTTGCGTCTGAATTTTTAGAAACTTCTCAATGACTACAGAATGGATTCAATAATACCAAAGAATGGGAAAGACAAGCCCCTTTGTATTGTTTATAATAATGAACACTCAACAATCAAAGTCCTGTGGCATTAAATTTCAATGCAAATATATACAACAGATAGAAGTGCACAATACAGAAACACGAATGGGAATATATATTACACGCATGCATGCACACACACAAGAACATTCTTGTTTCATTGATTGAGAAGTGAAAACACTAAGATGGGTGACCCTAATGGTTGATGCAGCCAGCTGTACAATACTTCTGTGTAAAAATGCAATCCATGTACATTGTTAAAGCAAATGAGGTCAAGCTTATTTATATTCTTATTGTTATGTTTAAGGCCAAATAAAATTGTGGGTACAGCTCCCTCTTAAATTCAAAATGTCAAAATAACTGTTTACAAACTAAGTTGGTGAATTGGTGAACTAAATGCTAAAACATAACTTTAAATCCTCCTCAGGTGGCACCTCCTCCTTCAGCCTACGGTTGTTCAAAGTGGTATTTCATCACTATGCACGCCAACTATTTTTGTAATATCATATGGCATCTCCTCTCTTGTAACTTGTACAGGGCAAATCTTCCAAATGAAACAACTTTGCAAGTACCATACCTTTGGTTTGAATATCAATGGATGATCCATGAAAATTGCATAGTTCTCAGTGATGGCAAAGTCATGCATCATGATGGGGTCTGATATTGTTATTGGTACTGGGTCATGCATGAAACCATCCTTTGAAATTACTCTATAAGTGATATATGGTGGTGTAAGTGAATAGCCAAATGTAAACATCTCGCCTGCATGGAAGGATTCTGCAAGTTAAAAAAAGGCAATCTTTCATTACAATGGATCACTAAATATCTTTTACAAAAATGCGTTTACCAGTGAATGTGTCAACTTTTGGATGAGCAGTGAAAGAATGTTCCAATCTCTTGTCATAATCCAGCATCCCAAGTGTTTGAATATCTCCATCTTCCAAAACTTTAAGGACATCTAAATAATGTAATGAGAACCATCTCAATTCCACATTAGAGCAGGAAAGTTTAAACAAATCAGCATTGTTCTGTAATTACTTTTTCCCCAGAATGAAAAGCACACAGCATTTACAACATCATGCCAATGCAGAGAAAAACCAACCCTTTTCTTATTAGTTTTTCAGAAGAAAAAACTATAGAAGAAGACATGCTTACAAGGTTTATCTGCCTCTTGAAGTGCTAAAAGTTTCCCATGGTGATATACCAAGGCCGTATTAGCTGGACATGGGAGACAAATAGTTAGTTTTTGGCATTTCACATTAGGATTATCCAAACAGGAAAAAAAAAAAAAAAAAAAAAAAAAAAAAAAACCCTGTCATATATCCAACTAAGATTACAAAACAAAGATTGTGGAAAGACACTCATGTTACTTGTTATGGATAGATATATCTGTTTTTTTATTACTCATTCATACTTATGCATGCATTTCCCTTTTTTTTGGTAGCTCCATGCCGCCTCCATCCAGAAACCTTGGTCTGTCAATATTGAAAGTATTTGTTTACCTTTATTTTATTTTTTTGCTCAAGACTATTATTTGAATGGTTTAAGTGTTTAGCAATTCTGTATCCTTTATCTTCTTTTCTTAACTAGGTTTAAATCTGAACTTGGGTTTAAGTTCAGTTTGATTTTATTTCTTATCATCTGCTTAAATTTTAATTGAAGGTACCAAAAGGAAATCCATATCATAGTGCAACTTCTGGAGAAATGGCCATCTATCGTGCAAACAGCCTTATTCTTAGAGAGGTAAGTAATATCATAATTTATTATTAAGTGTTACTAATCATGGTGCTGACTAAGGGCACTTGCCATTGCACCACTGTGTTAACTTTATGTGTGTAAACTCTAGTAGATGTGAAATGTCAGTAATTCAGTTGTTGGTAAACAGGACTGCCTGAAAAATAGTGCAACATAATCTACACAAATCTAGAGTGCTTGTAGATTTTGAACCTCTCTCTCTCTCTCTGTGTTTGAATTATGGGGGTTCTTTTTGTCTGTCTACCAGGTTGGTGTCCAAGTTGCCAATCCTGTAGTGCAGGTGTTCAATGGGCAAGAGGTAGAAGTGTGGCCTCGTATTACATGGAAGCCAAAATGGGGTCTTATGTTTGCATAAATCAAAAGAAAATTTTGTGGAAGTAGCACCATTTCTCAGAGGTCAACCATGGTCATTAAGGGCCGTAATGTCTTTCTTGAGGATCTCTCCTTGGATGAAGCTCTGCTCATTGATGCTGTTGAAGACGCAGAGGTAAGTCAAGACAATCTGATAGCAAAGATGGATTAGAAAATTGCAAATAGACGCAGCTTGCCCATGTGGCGAAATTTGATGTCCTCTTTATTTTTTCTTTATTTGACAGGTTTCTGGTTGCATGCTACTTTTCTTTTACCTTGTGAACATACATTTGTTTTACATGTACCAAGTTATACCCTTCAAAAAGTCTCTTTATTATCATGAGTGTAGCAAATGTAGCCTAATTAGTGCTATTTTCCTAAATTTGTAATTAGTGCTCTTTCTAAACACGCACGCGCGGCACACACACGCATATATATTAGGCCTAAATGCAAAAACACCCCTTGGGATTTGAGTTAGTTGCAAAAACATCCCCCGAGATTTCAATTTTTCCTTATAGCTCCCTAAGGTTACCATATCCGCCAAATTGATCCCTAGAACCAACTTCCATTATCTCTAATGGATGAAAAAATTATGTGATCATCATGTGATTAGTGACGTGAATCAGTTGGTAGATCTTCTTAATGTAGTCATGTCATTTTTTCATCCATAAAAACTAACAGAAGTTAGTCTTAGGGGTCAATTTGTTGGATATGGAAACTTTAGGGAGTTATACTGAAGAATTGAAACAGTGTTTTTGCAACCGACTCAAACCCAAGGGGATGTTTTTGCATTTTAACCCTTTTTTCCTTAATCAAAAACAGCACCTCAGAAACTATCTGCATATCCTCTCATTACTGTTTACCACCTGTTCATTTCGTTTATTTTCCACTGTTGGTGTCACTTGTGTTGGTTATTTAAATTTATTTTATTTTGTTAGCTGTGTCAATCCTTTTGTTGGAGGTATTCGAAATGATTATGTCTTAAACCTGTGATTATGTTTTTTTTTTTTTTGATGATGTGACCTTTTTAAACAGGTAAAAGTAACGAGGTTCTGTACAGAACAAAGGTTGGACGCTTGAAAATATTGATTATAAAGATGCTTCGAGCCGGAGGAAATAAGGATCAGGTTTTTCAAAATCAACAAAATAGAGCAGCTTGAAAAGAATTACTCTGAGACTGGAAACTTCAGCTTGGAGCCCTGAAGGTTAACCAGAGAATTTTATCATATCATGTATTCCTGCCTCTAGCCAAAAATAATTTCCTTATGATAATCTTTCTTTTATGACTTAATTAACAGCTAAAGCTTGATGTGAAAATTCTTTTGGCAAATAATGAGATCTGAGCTCTCTGTCGAAAAATTTTGTAGGATTACATATCTTTTTATTTTTTTCTTGTTCAAGACAAAGTAACTGAGTTCACTCCCTCTCTTTTCCTCTCAGCTGAAACCTCAAGAAAGCCTCTGCCTTCTGTGATGTTGTTTGCCATTGGAAATGACTTGACAAAATCAGAAGTCTCTTTGAGATTAAGCTTGCAAAGTGGGTCAGGGAAGGTGTCTACAAATGGGTTGTCATTGCTTTTCCCATAGAAGCTTGTGTTGCCCTCTAATGGAGGTTCCTGAGAAAGAACATAAAAACAGTTGAACATGACTATTGTAACACAATGAACATGGAAACGAGAGAAACAATAATAAATGTGAAACCCTTACCCCGTTTGATGCAAACATAGATTGAGCTTGGAAGTATTTTGGGCTTGTGAGATCCATGGCCATGGGATGGAGGTTTATGGGATCAGGGAGTTGGGGCTTAAGGAATCTCGTGTAGTCTCTTGTATGTTGGGCAGGTGGTTTACTCTGCCCCATTTTGATATAAAACAGAGTGTCATGAGAAAAGTGACTAATGAGGAAGCAGTTGAACAGTACAGCTGAACAAGGAAAAAGCATTGACTGCTTCTGTAGTCTAAAATAGTATTACTAACCAATAAGTAAACAAAAAAATCCATAACTTTTCTGTGATTTATTGTGATTAATGTATAATAAAAATGACATTTGTAAAAAGAGACCTAAAATCAGGTTACTTCAATACATTCAGACAAGTTAACAAGTCCTGAAAATAATTGTGTCATTCTACCAAAAAAAAGAAAATAATTGTATCCTAGCATAGTAGTAGCATTGCTCATTAGCAATCGACTGACTCGCATGGCAAAAACTTAGCCACTCAGGCAGCCAGGTAGCTCTCTTCAGAATCTAACAAAAGTGACATTAAGTCCTGGGATAGTCCTAGTCTCTGAAGTAGATGAGGAAGGGGACGAAAGAGTACCCTATTATTAAAAGAAGAGGGGGGCTTTGGGAGGAGGAAAAAAGTACTCATGAGTCCTGATTGAGATAATACAATTTGATAAAACAATCAATTCATTCTTTTGTATTCTTTTTCGGAAGCTTCTCTTCTTATTAGCTTTAATCCCCTCTTTTAGTGTGTAAAACACAGTTTACAGGCTCTCATTGTGTTACGCTCTAGGTAAGCACGACTTTTATCTGTCTTTTTGCTTCCATGCCACACCAACACCAACTGTTCTTTTTTCTTTTATACGTTTGGATGTATCAGCCAGAGTATAATAATAACAATAAATTAATAAAATAAAATCTTGAGCGGGAATTTGCCAATTTGGAGCTTAAAAGGTAACATGTAACTAATAACTGCAAAGTCACAATCTTAGGACATGTTTAGTTCTGATTCTGTTCACAAATTTATAATGCTGAGAACAAAACTAAAAAACCCCATCTTTTTTTTTTTTTTTTGATGGTAAAAAAAAAAACAAAAAACCCCATCTTGAACATTATTTTAGTAATTGATAATACAATATGTTTTTTGTTGTATTTCCAAATCCAAATCTAGAGGGGGAAAACAGTGCAAATAACATGTGATTCTGTTTTCCTTGTCTTGCCCTTTTCTGTCTTACCCTTAAAAAAGATAGGCTCTAGTGTGGTAGGAAGTACTGTACTGTGCATGTCCATATTATAGGATTCTGCTTGTGTAGGGAGTCAAGGATTAAATGGCACAGGCCCAGGAACATGGAGTGCAGGAAGTGCCCAAGAAGCTAGGATTAAATGCTAGCTGGGCTCATATAGTCGATAGAAATTCATGGCCCAGGATATTATGGTCTTCGACCAATTCCCTTTTTTTAGGTATATGATCAAATAAGGGACATAATGACATTGAAATCTCGTTTTTTTCAAACTGAGGGAGACCTATATTCTATTGTGGTTGAAAGTTTTGAGAATGATGTAACTTTCTAAAAAAACAAAAAACAAAAAGGTTTATTATGCAATACTATGGTCCAAAAATAAATAATGAGATTTTAGAATTTATCTAGATTATCGTAAACCATGGAATGGAATTCTGCCTTTCATAATTCATACAAGTTTATTGGTGTGTCTCAATTTTGATGACTATCTCTGCCCTCTTAAATATTTTTGGTTGTTGAAAAATTTAGACCTCGGTTGATAAAATTAACAAGTTTTAAATCCAAGTTGTTAATTAGATTTTATTATGAATAAATCTTGTTAAAACAAACAAACATCAAAATCATGTCAATAATGAATGCAGCGGAAAAGTAAATAAGACAAGATATGATGATCCAGGAAAACCAATGAAACAAACTAGTTTCACAGTAAAAAACCTGGGGGGAAACCTTCCCGAAAAGCAATCTACTATAGTAAAGAGAAGTTTCAGATCTAGTACAAAACTTTTGTCCCTATACTCTACAATTCCCATAAATGAACTTACAGCAGAAATTTTCTACCGCTTCAGAACCTCTGACCTTTTCAATATATGAACGCCATCCTTTTGATGCACGAATCCCAGTACATGACTAACCAATTGCGCGGATCCCAATACGTGACTTAATCACCAACTAGAAGAAGATTGTTGGCTGCAAAGTTCTTCACTTCATCAACAATGAAGATCAAGAAGCACTTGGTTACAAAACCCTAAGGCACAAAGACGCAATAACTTTTTTAAGAGAGAATAAGGCATTGCTCACATTTTTCATATGTTCTCCTTGTATTCACTTATGTAACAACCTCTAAAATAAGTTTTATATAGGTCTAGGGTTGTGAGAAAATAAACCCTACACATACATGTCAGCATGGGCTGAAAATCTGAAATTCGTAAAGTTCAGTAAATCTCGATCGATCGAGGAGGTGTCGAGCAGGTGTCGAGGGGACAGGAGATATCTCGATCGATCCACCAGCTATCGAGATTGCGATAAGAGACAGCTTAAGAGCTCGACAGATAGCCAGGTGTCGAGGAGGTGTCGAGAAGCTATCGAGCTTTAAAATTCAGCACTTTCTCACTTGATTCTTGAACAGACTTGCATGGCTTCAATACTTGAACTTGAAACAAGGTTTCTTGAAATATTGAACACATCTTAGATCTACCAAAATACAAGTAAAATGCGTTTTGTCAAAGGATTCGCCAATTACATAAAATATGTCCTTAACACTGGTCAGTGCTCATACAATTCTTGCCTGGCATTTGGCTAGCACTAAGCATGCATTTGTGTAAAAATGAAGTTGCGTTTTGCGTTTTTGGCTGGGTCACACGGCACTGTTCATGACCTAGACAAACTTATGGAAACGCAAATTTCTAAGTAAATCCTAGGTCCCACGGCACTATTCATAACTTAAAAATTATTTTGCTATAGTGTTTTCAATAATAAATTTTTAATTTTCAGCAAAATAAGCGATATTCAAACAAAAGCAAGAAAAATTAATACTAAACATTGTTTTAAATTAATGGTATGACTTTGAATTGCTAATAAAAAATCTAATGCTTATACATAATTTTTATACAAGTAGACTATAAGATATTATTGATTTATTATTATTATTTTTTTGTATTTAATAGCAGGATGAAAATTTAATGCATTAAAACTCTACCTACACTCCCACTCCCACTCCCACTCCCACGAGAAATTATACAGTTTTCTGATGGACCACGTCATTTGTCCATTATTCCATTAAAAAACTCTCACTTGTTTAAAATTGTTAAGTCAGTAATTAGTTTTTGTTTAAAAAAATTTTCTAACTCAACAATTTTAAACAGGTGAGAGTCTTTTAGTGGAATGGTGGACCATGTCACTTGTCCACCATGAAAACTTTATAATTTCTCCACTCCCACTTATGCTGCCTCGAAACTTAAATATTCTTCAATTACGTTATTATACAATAACATATACATATACTTTATACTAGTAAAAGTTAAATTAATTTCACACCCCAAAATTTGTTGAAAAGAAAAGCGACATATGATAGAATGTGGAAACATATCCTCTGGACTCATTAATCTATAAATCTTTTTGAGATCCCCTCATCTTGCCTTTATTTATATCAGACAACGAAAAGCATCCAAACCTAACTTTTTTTTTAGTGGACATTTCAGATCAGGTTTACATGAATTCTCCCTATAAAAAGTTTCAAATATTCCCCCTATTGAAAGGACTTTCCAATTCTTATTAAAGTGACAATTATGTGGAAAATAGAAATTGAAAACAAGCATTTTTGCAAATGGTGAGGTAGTCCCAGGTCCAATTATAGATGCTTGTAACCAAATTATGAGAGAGAGAGAGAGAGAGCTTATATCCAATAAGCAACTGAAATTGATTGATGGAAAAGTTTGGCACCTATTGCTTCAATTGAAAAAGTCTAGTTGACAGTTGACACGTAGCCAATGAAGAGTCATATTAATAAATTAAATTATCATCCATACCAGATCAACTTTTTTATTTTTTTTATTTTTTATAAGTTCCATATCAAATCAACTGTGTGATAATGTTATTTCTTTATATATTATTGAAATGTCTTAATTCTTAAATACTCAAATAAATTAGGTATCGTTTTCAAAAAAATAAATAAATTAGGTATCAACAGGTTAGATTTAAAAAGAAAAAGAAAAAGAAGAAGAGGTAGATCAAAAACAACATTCAAAACTTAGAATCACCTGCTTTAATACACAACAAAATACCTATTATTTTCAAAATTTTAAGCTACTAGTAAAGGAGGGATTTAATCATTAAACTTCAAGGAGACACTCTTGAATCTTGATGGACATGATTCTTATCTAAGATGCAGTACCTTCCTCATCCTGAATCTTGTAAAAATGTGATCCAATCACAAATCTTAGCAAATTTAGTGTTGCTCTAAAATTATAGGATGTTTCCAAGGTGTTGCTCTAAAATAGGTGAATTCCAACCAAAAAAAGAGAGAGAAAGATACAAGTACAGTCACTTTGTTGTGAAAATCTGAATAGATCCACCAACAGCTGATTCGGAAAAAACAAAGGGCAATATCAACCAACAGTATGACTTGGGATTCACCTGCAACAACAGGTAGAAGATAAGCAAAAATGGGTCCCAGGTAGCTATATTTAACCGAATAAATCCACCATGATAAGACATTACCCATCAATAATTCAATTTTTTTTATGTGTCTCAACGTATAGAACTTATGCTTACAAAAAATAAAGAATATATAGAAAAAACTTTGCAACAACCAATGACCAAAACATTATTCTAATCCCATCTCCTAACAAAACCTCAGCCCCACCGTCATAAACAAACTTCTTCTGCCTCTTCTTCTTGTTTCACAAAATCAATGGCTGTAACTTGTTCTTCTTCTTCTTCTGTTCACATCCCAATTCTGAAATTTGGTCTAATCATGAGGCCTATCAGCAAATCTCTGATGCTTAAACACACTCAAGTTCCAGTCAAGAAATTACCTAGACTCCAGATCAAATGTTCCGTTAAAAACAAGGTCAACAATATCCTTTTTTGTTTTTCTTTCTTTTTTTCTTTTTGGTTATTCCTATGCATACATCCCTTTCCTTTATTTGTTTCTTGTCATTGAAAACATAACTATACTCTCCAACTTTTCCACAAAACAAGACCCAGTTGGATCAACTTCAGTCACACTTTTTTTTCAACTGGTTGATGTATGAAACTATGAATTGTTTGTTACAGGTTTATGAGGACAGGTCTAATGGCATAATCTGCTATAGAGATGATAGTGGGGAAATAGTTTGCGAAGGATATGACGATGAAGCCCCTCGCTTTCAACAACAGATTCCAAGAACAACTTGTCATCCAAGGTAGGTAATCCTAACACATAAAAAGTAGCATAATAATAATATAAACAAGTTCAAATTGTTATGAAACCTGTCTGATGATTATTGATTTTGCCCGAGTTCAGAGACGTCGAGATCATTGATCTTCTTCTTCAACAAAGTGGGTTTCAAATTGTTAAAGGCAGTGGATTGAACAATGTTGATGAAAGTGTTGCTGTGCAGAAGGACCTCAATTGCAATGGCTTTAACTCTTTCTGCTAATCAATTCCCAACGTTTGTCAGTTAAATAGATTTCTCCACAACTCTGCTCTAGTATGTGTAAGGAAAGCATATACATCAGTCATAGAATGTGAATAGAGGGCATAAATGCACTTGTTTTATTTTTGAAGCACATTCTTCTTCCATGAGTAACAGAAAATTGTCTTGTCCCTATTGTTTTCTTTTTCCTGTGTACGTGGCTAACCTTGACTAGTGAGGATCAATAGTTGATCGCAAAATCTTAGGACTAAGGCTTGGTTGTTGTATTCCACATTCAAAAAAAATTAGCAGAGAAACGATGACAAGTACCTAAACTTATTGCCACACATCCTATCCAAATACTAAATGAGTAGCGTATAATATCGTGCAGGTTCAAACAATTATGCTGAAAATTTATTCGAAAAAAGGAAGTTCACAGGGCACAAACAAAAAAAGAAGAAGCCAAACCAGAGATCTAGCCTCTGTAAATCCTGAACCTAAAGATGTGCTAGCCAATTCAATACTAGCACCAAGATTCATGGAAATCTCCAAAATTATCAGAACCTGCATTTGATCTGAGGCTAATATCTGAAATCTTAAGAATAATAGTGGAGTAAGTGCATGAAAAACAAATTTACAGGTGCTGATTGCTTTGATAAACATAATGAACTCAAATCATATTATACAAAAGAACAAAGCAAGCTCATTTTTCAGTGCCATAAATGAAATCAAACTCAAGCTCCATTTCAAAGAATGTAACGTTTAGGCTACCCATACCAGCTGACTGGATATGTCCCTATGTGAACCAAGAGATTCACTTCGACTTCTCATCTGGGGTGTGATTAGTAACTTACAATGACACTTCCCACACCAAATGGATCTTGAATGCAAGTTACAACCAGTTTACCAAAAATAAAAAAGTTGCGAGTTACAACCTCACCCTTCACCCCATTCTTATTTGACTAAGTCTCTTTTTAAGCCAACACTGGTTGGCTTTACTTTCAAACATCTTCTGTTTATATTGTTGCACCCTCTTATTAGTTATGGTTCTTGTGGAGTCTTAACCATGTGAGGGTGTTAGAAAGAAAGAGACTTTCCTTTGTCAAAGGATTAGCCTCGACCAATAGAAGTATAATCATCCGTTTAATTTATGAGAGTATTTACATTCTACATTCTAAACTGCAAAATTTTGCAGACCAGTAGCTATCTATCATATAATATGGAGCCATTTGAATCGTGCAACCTACAATACAAAAAATCTACAATCAACATCATAATTTAGGATTATTTTCCATATATTTTGCAATTTGGACACTAATCTGGGTGGTGGGGGCAACATTATAAAACTAGTCTCAAATTAAGGTGTAAATTGCAAGATTTTGAAATATTTATGGTGCAGGTAGTAAATGCCCAATAGCTACAATGGAGGGGGAAACCCCCCCCCCCCCAAAAACGAGAGACAGAGAGACAGAGAGACAGAGAGTAAATTAATTTCAAAATTTTAAGATGTAATATAAATACACATTACAATGCTAAATACATAAAATGAATTTTGTACAAAGATTTCATGGAGAGGTCATCCAATATTATAACCCCTGACAGAAATCTCTATGGCTTCACCAGCCTTCTTCTGCATCTTCTAACAAATAATTATGAATTTCTCTTGTTAAAAATACATATGAAACCACTACCCAAAAAGAATAGAAATATAGGACTGGGAACTTATATCAAAAAGGCAAAAAAGATGATGTGGGAATTGTAATTCCAAATTACATGTGTAAATGTACAAGCACAAAGACTAACAGTATATCATTCAACCAAGGTCCCACCTTGTGTGTTCTCTTCACATAAGTCAGACAGGGATTTACTTGGAATAATACTTGGTGGAGACCACTGATCTGGAACCATAAGAAAATATGTAGTCATTGCTTTCCTGAACCTTTTCTTGTATTGCTTTGGTGAAATTACAGTTGGTGATGTGTTTTTTGGCCCACCAAGGATGCCTGAAGCCTTCACCCATGTTTCAAGATGTTTGTCCCATGTATACTGCCTCATGAAATCAATGATCCCAAGAACTAACTCATGCTTCTCTTCATCCACCCCAACCAGTAATGAGTAGTCCATTACATCAATTGACTGCATCACCAAAAGTGAAATAACAAATTAAAATGGATAAGGGAATAGTAAAGGCTGGACAACCTGAGCAACTCTAACTAATTTATTTGTTTATTTTTTTCCAATAAGGAATCTACACAACTTAATGCTGTGTATTTTTAAGAGCAAACAAGTTTCCCATATACCCAAAGAGTTCAAAAACTTACTGCTAGAAATGAGGTGTCATTCCAAACAGCTCTTTCCAACAATCGCTTTGCCTTGTTTCCCACAAAAATAGGAGAAGTTGGCATTGCTTCAATCAAATTCTGATCCAGCAGAACCTTGTTGCTCCCACTAGAATCAGGATTATACCGTGATCGAGAAGATCCTTTAAGATCATACAGCCGGGTCACATTTCTTCGAAACAGAAGATTCTCCATAACCAGAACATCAATCTTTGTTTCTTTCCCTCCTTTAAGATGCTTAGATGTTACCTTTCAACATAAAGCCAAACATAAAGTAAGGTCCACTGCTCCAGAGGCTCTAATTTATTAAGGTTAGCAACATATGGAATGTCTCTTGTATTTAGTTCCATTTATAAAATAAAAAATAAAAAAATCATTTTATTGCTTCAAACTGGGCAAATGCATCCTTTACAGAAAGAATGCAGCTATTTTCATTAAAACTGTTAGCAAGTATGACACAGCCAACTGAAACTTTTTAACCAATTTTGAAGGTTATAAGTTTTGAGAAATCAGCTACCTATTTCAAGCTTGTTTAAGTGTTTATAGCTGGATTAACAGGAAAAAAAAAAATGAGACCAAAAAAGTCAACACCCAAGTGCCAGGCCACCACTCAAACTATTTATTCTTTCTAATATACTTGGTTAACAAAATTTAAAAAGATAGTTCAATCTATGTACAACAAATCACGCATGTATGCAAAATTATTTTATTTCTTAATGCATTTAAAAAAATGTTTATAAAATTAAAAAAATTATCTCAATCATGTTTGGTTGTCCTACAGAAAATGAATGACCTACACCTAATTTGCAAAGAGCATCTATTGTACAAAGCCATCACTATGAATGGAGAAAATCAAGAATGGCAGCCTTTGTAATAAAAAATCACAAATAATATGATTTCATTAACTCCTAAACTGATTCTTCCATCTGTTATGATGATAACTCCAAGACTTATGCATTGCATGCCCAACAAAACAGGAATCAGGTCATTCAAATTTCTATGCATAACCGAACAGGTTGCCAAGAAATACTTTGTTTGAATCTGATATTACTCATACTCATCAAGTAAACCTGTGTATATCTATATACTAAAGAAGCCAATGCTTGATTAAGGTAATAATCAGAATTAAATTCACCAGGTTAACAAATGAATATAATGATTTACCCTGACCAGCATTTATAGCACTCAAATAAGTACCTGATAGATCCCCAGAATCTTTGCCAGGCATGTTGGACTTCCTGAGTTTATTGATTCAGATAGGTACTTGAAATATCCAGGAGCAAATTTAATAAATGACTCCAACTCTGTCTTGGTGACTTGTTTAATGATAAATCGATCATCCAAGGTTTTCGCAAAGAATACATTACTCTTGCCACCCTGGGCACCCCACTTTTTACAACGGCTAAGAGACCTTACGAAATCAAGCTCAGAAGGACAACAAATCTTCCTTAAGGCTTCAAAACGCATGGCATAGTAACAAGTCACAGTATAGTTCACCTTACCAAGAGGGCCATCATCTCCAAAAGAAACTCTGGCGTGCAATGCCTTTGTATATGAGAGTGGGTCTAAACTCAGGGAGCCACGAGATCCAGACAAGGATAAAATGCTATCATCTGAAGACCCAAGACTTCTATGATATTCAGAGGCTATGTCATCAACAGAAAGGAATGACTGGGAATTCACTGAATCCACATGTGGTAAGGAAGCTACTAAATCCCCACCATCTTTTGGCCTTTCACCCTCATCAATCAGTTGCATATGATATTTTGGGCATACTAGAGCATAAGATATAATACTGGTGGGTTCATCATCATATACTGGAATCACAGTATCATTAATACCAACAGGAAGAAGAAGCCTGGCGCCACCTTGAAGTTCCAACTGCCGAAAGGAAGAAATGTAGACTGGATTATACTCGCTCAATGTATTGAACTTTTGAGCACCAGCTAAAAAATTCTTGTTGAATGAACGGTAGAAGTTTAAGAAAGGCATCCCTAACCAGCCTACATAGTCTTCTACATTATCAGGGCTCTTGGTGGACAGTGCAGGTGAAAGGATTGGGGAAACCTTAGTGCTATTTTTCTCTTCTCCTTGGTTCTCCAAATCCGTTCCCTCCGCAACTGCAGGGGTGGTTGAAGTTTCTGTCACCACCAATTCAGGAAGTGTACTGGTATTATCCTTTGGTATTCCAATTCCAGTGTGATTTTTGCCCGTCCATGCAGCATCAAGGGTATCTGACAAACTTGCCATGATAGGGAACTGCCCATCAGAGACAGTCCTACGAACATTTACTTCTGATTTTATAGGGTCTGATTGATCCATGTCTTTTTCTTGATGAACTGCATCAGACTGGTTAGTGTCACTAGCATATCCTCCTCTCTGCTCAGGGCTTTTGTTAAGCTTTGCATCTGCAAGAGAGTCACAACTACGGGAACTTTTCTCTGGTTTGTTGTCCACATTCACTTCCATAAGCTTATCATTACTAACAAAAGATTTCTCCAAATGTTCTGGACTTGAGCTACTCAAGCTGTCCTGATGGTTATTCTTGTCTAAACTGGCTACATAAATCAGGCGATGGTCCCACAAATAGGATTGAAAAAGTAACTGCCTTCGCAGTCGATTGATGTCAAGAATGTCAATAACAGGTTGGCCCTTTTTTGCTCCTTTGTTCAAAGTCTTTTGGATTGATTCCTATGATGTCAACATAAATGCCAAAATCCAGATATTAAAGAGCAGCAAACAAGCATTTTGACTCAAAGATAGACATTACCATGATATAATATTTTTCATTATAAAATTTCTAGTGTATTTACTAAATTTTGACAATTTTCGTTCATTATATTATCATGATTATAACAAATGTAGAAATAAAAAGGAACCAACTGGGAAAGTGCACTTCTTGTAAAAATCAATAGAAGTTCTCATGGCTCATGTTACACAAAATAGATATTTAAAAAGGTTCACAGAAAAATAGTCAGAAGTATAAACATATAATTTAAATAATAGAAAATCACAGTTCAATGATTTTGTTTGTCATAGTTATTGAATAGTTCACACAGTCAATAGAAAAAGTTTGATTAATCATTTCAACACAGTCCCTGATTCATCAGCTTACATACCCATTGATTCATATGGTCTACAAATATGAATTAGTATACTGCTTCCAGGACATGAAACGATGTTATTAACGCCGGAAAGTATGACCTAAATAAAAGGGCCTCACCTCAAATTCAAACTTCTCCTTTTGCAACATTCCTTCCAATTCTGCAATTTTGCGCCTCGTTTCAGGGGTTTTAATGCCATTATTAAGTGGCCCTGCACCAGATCTTTTCTCCACTATTTGGCCAAGAGCATTGAGTACTTCAGAAAATAGAAGCTCTGCCCTGTCAACCACCTGTCATTACACAGAACTATGTCACAAGATGCAATGATAAAACTTAAATTATCTTCAAAGATCCAAACTTGTGACCATTGCACCTCATCTATTTCTTTTTGTATCCAGTCCTGATTTTCGTAGTTGAAGTCCAGTTTGGGTGGTGGAAGGTAGACAGAATGAACATCAATTGACGCATATCGAAAGCAAGCAACCATTTTTCCAAATCTGCACATGTAAAAAAGTGAGGAAGAGAGAAAGAGAGAGGTAAGTATCTATAGATGAATACCACTCCTGGACTTTTAATCTATTATTTATGTATTAGCTGGGTCAGCAGCCTACTACTTGAATGGGCACAATAGTGCAATCAAACTTATCTCATTTTTCTGTATGTTCACCGAATCCATATGACCATCCAGAAAGATGGGATAAAGGGGGGTGAATCACATCATTCAACTTGTTCAAAAATAGCAGTGAAGGTCAATTTTGATTCTACCAACCAAATCCTAGTTCTAGAATGTGGCATACAAAAATTGTCTTTGATCAAGAACTGCATAAATGCAAACTACAGTACTCATCCATATGAGATTCAAACATAAATAACGTTCTCACCATATGGGAAAAAAATTAAGTTAAATAAATATACAAGGAATTGAGATATGAAGAGATTACCCATAGAAACGAAGACAATCTCTATGTAAAGAATGGCCACAACTTGCCACCCTGCTTGCAGCAGCATGGTTTGAAAAACTGAGCTCCAAAAATTTTCCAAAAGATAAACCCCAGGCAGCGTCAGACATCACTACTCTCCGAGTAGCTGGAGGGAAACCATTGGTTCTTGGACACCGCAGGCATCTGTGCCACATCCAGATCTTTCCTTCCCTTTCACCTCGTAGGAGAGTTTCCTGTAGCTTCTTAACAGATATGGTGAGGGTGCCCTGTCTATGAGTATAGCAGTGAACATGTGCTTCTGATGGCATACCACATGAACGACATTGGTAACTCTGACAAACAAGTTGGCTACCTCAGTTTTAAAATGTGTTGCAAGGTTTTTTTACAATGTGAGACATGAAAATGTTAGAAAGAGAATACTCACCTGCTCAAATAAATGGTCTCGTAAAAACCTACCAAGAGGTTTGTCAAAGCTGCCATAGTATTTGATTCGAAAGAGATGTGACCTCTCACAAACTGTCCCCTTCCAAACACATCGGGATGATAAGGACACTAAAATGCTCTGGTGGTCAGAAGGTGATGGAGGAAACTCTTCTTTTAAAGGCACAGGATCTTCTTTTAAAGGTCCTTGCTCCTCTGGACAATTTTTACAATCTTCTTGCAAAAATGATTGCTCTGAACTGCCTAGCTGATTTACAGCCATTGCACTGAGACTATTTTGGAAATCGTTTGCCATAACATCTTGTCCCAATGTCTCTATATGCCCAAAACCATTGGCAGTGAGATGATTATTCCTAATAGCTGATCTGTTATTACCTGCAGAAGTTTCCCCCTCCAAGGGTTCTTTAGAATCCATTTTAATTTTCTCCTCGAAGGTATGATAGGGAGAAAGTGTTTTAAGGTAAGAATCTGGAAAGGCATTTCCTGAAGGACCAGCAGAAAAAACTGTAGAATCTTTCAGATCCAAAGTTGGTTCAGTGGATTGAGAATGAGATCCATTGGGTAAAAAAGTTTTTGTATTATTTGAAACAGGGGCACTAATGGTTCTTTTTGGTTCACCAATATGTTGGGCTCCATGTGACTTTCCATTAACAGAGACACTGAAACCAGGTACTGTTGAGATGGATCTCTCAATGCTGGATGATTTTTCTGGAAGTGCAACATTTATTGGAGAATTCAATGGGAGTTCTGGCAAAGAGGCCCCTTCATCAGCAAGAAAAGAAGTTTCCACGGCCAAGTGATATGCGGCAAAAACTCCATACTGAACCACATGCTTCACTTTCTTCAACTCATCTCCATTAGCACCTCTAAGCAAAATCTGAAACAGAAACAAGACAAGTGAATGAATACCTAGGTCTATCAAATCAAACATACACTAAACAAGATGTACGGAATTGTCCACAAACATCACCGTTAACAGCCTGCACAAATGTACGCATTTGGGGACATTCATCCTTGAGGATCCATATAGTTATGCAATAAAAAATCCATTTCAAACTGTGCCTGTCCAAATTAAGTTTGAGAACTTACAGTACAACCCAGTGGCTTTGGGCAACCTTCAAAATACATAAGTGTCTTGACCAATTTTTTGCCACCCTGTCCAGCAGTACCATGATCTTCTAGAAACCTCTCTACATGAAATGCATCGCAGTAGCCCAACTTCGGTGATGAAAGATGATCAATTGAAGGAACTATTTGGGCACCTGTGCAGCGGGCTATGCGATCCAAAAGTGGTCTCTTGATGTTAAGAACAAGTGATATGTCTTTTGCAAGAAGGAACTCCTGTGCATGTCCAGAAACTGATTTCTCTACTAACAGGATATCAGGGTTGTGGGAATCTATCTTTGCAACTGCCATCTTTAGATGGTCTTTTTCCTATACAGGATGTAACACACAAAAGAAGAAATTTAAAATAAAATCTCACGCACTTAAAACCAGGATGCAACAATTTGATACAGAAAAAGGGTAAACAATAACAACCTGCTGTAACAGAGTATCAAAACTTGACAAGAGGTTGGAAACCCTCTGGTACTCAAGAGCTCCCCCAAGAATCAACAAGCGAGGTTTCTCTATTTTTGATGTCATTCGTCGGTGAGCCACATTTTTCTTACAAACTACTCCTTTGACCACCGCACTAAAACAAAAGTAACATAATTAGAAAGAATAGTTTTTTGACACTGCCACAAGAATAATATACAAAGTTTTGAGTTCGCTAGGGACTGGATACATGGTAGACATTACGATTAAGGACATGATTAGTGTGTCACCAATACAAATATGTGTTTGATGGGTCCAACAACAAATATTACTTCAATGTGCTTCTTCCATGAGTAGTGAAGTGAGATATCTCTTGCTGTGTTACTCGTAAATGTAGCCTTAATGGAAAAACCATGCAATTCATTATCTCATTAATTATAGTTTGTTTACTTTGTATTCTCTCAAGATTTATTAGTGGGTTTACTATATACAATCAGATCAGATTTCTGCACCCACAGTCAAAGCAGTGCATGTATTCCTAATTTATATATGTATACACTAGAGTGATAATTAGGCAGATGGATGGGTCTCACTGAAACAAGGCATAGACCATCTCAGTGATGATTTACTAAATGAGAAATTAGTTGCAAAAATGTGAAAGCAAAGCATGATCTATAATACATCTACAGTCATTGGAAGTACTGAGTCTTTTACCTCTCAGAGCGACGTCCGGAAGCAACGCATTTTACTTTCACGTATCCACCAGGGTCCATCCCTCCACCTTTGCTCATATCTGGCTTTAAAAGTGTAGCAGCCTCCCAGGACAGAGCTGTTATGATCTCCAACCAACTCTCTCTATCATCTTCATCACCTACAGGAAGGTTTTCAACCTGCAATAGCTGAGCTACCAAAGCCCTAAAATGCCCATCAACCACATTCTTCATGGCCTTCTTGTGCTCTTCACCTGACCTATCCTTATTGCGAGACTCCCCACTTCCAAAACTGCTTGAGGAGCGTAAATATCCCCACTCTCCTATGGCATCTCCATCATCATCATCATCAAACAAGCCGGTTTCCCTCTCATCTTCTTCATCTTCTGGTTCAGGGGGGAGCCAGAGAAGTCCATTGTTCTCAAAATCCACAGGTTCTTTTTCAACATCCTGTGGAGCGTATATAGAAGAATGTTCTTCACACTCATCAACAATATCATTTTCATCTTTTCTTCCTATCTGTGGAATTCCTTCTAAACCCTGTGAGTCAAAACTGTGATGTAACGAACAGCTGCTTAAACTTTTTGTATCGTTTTCTCCATCATGATGGAGTTTATGCGAACCATCATTGCTCAGCTCATCAAAGTCAACCCGACTGTAGTAGACATCGACTTGAGAAAAGTGTCTTGTTTCAGAATCTGACCGATATACACCATACTCATCGTCATCATCATCACTCCTGATGCCACAGAAAAATCAAGGAATGCCTAACTGGTTATAAATATAATACGTCAAAACCTAATTTTCTTTATTTCCATGTAACACCTACTGAAACCATTATAGTTTTCTTTATTTAGTAAGGTCAGTGGATTTAGCTTCGCGAATTACATTGTACATGATAATAACTAATAAAGTGATCAAATGTTACTTTCTAGCATAGACAAATATACAAGTGCTGTTATATGTTAAGACTCACACATCCCTATAAGAAGCGAACAGAATACATGCTATCAGTTTACCTGGCTAAAACACATCAATGATCATGCATTAATTGTTGTCTTATTACACATATCTTATGCATATATCAATATATATCTTTGACTAGATGTCATTTCATAATTGCAAAAATATTAGAAAGAGGTCTGTAAAATGAGTGTGTTAACAAAGACTCCACAAATGAATAACATAGTGTGAATCCAAGAGCAAGTAAATAACAGGGGAGACGATCAAACCTGTTCATTGAAAAATCATATTGGTTTGGATTCCCTACATCTGAAACAAGATCATTGCTCCCTTCTGAAGCCAATTCACATTTTCTTTCCATGCTTGCTTCCATTAAAGATGATTGACGTGGGCTGAGACCTGAACTGCGTTGAACTCGCTGATAAGAATCAACTGGGTTTGGCATTGAGCCAAGTGTAATAATACTACTACTAGCAGTGCCACTAGATTTAGTGCTGGCAAAACTTGTTCCTGATGGTGAAGTACAAAGATCCAGGTTGGCAACCTGGATCCCATTATCAAGAGTAGCTATGCCCTGCTCCCATTGCTTGAAACAATAATTACAAACTCGAATCTTCTCACACTCTTCCCGGGAAGTACTCTGGTCACCAGATGGGGCAGGAACTGAATTTGCAGTACACCTAGCACAAAAAACTCGGCCACAAAGTCGACAATGATGTTTACGGTTAAATATCGTGAACTGAGAATCACACTCGTAGCATACTCTACAACTCTGATCGGGCATCCAAAAATCTCTTGACACATTAGGCGGCTCAGATCGCCAAGGGATCAATGATTTCACAATCCCAACTAGCTCAGAGAATGTCTTGTCTTGGGGGTCCATCTACAAACAATCCTACCAGCCCCGTTCATTTTGGTATGCTCATTTGCTACTCTTAGCAAACCATTGCATAGACTGCAAGCAATCCTAACAAATTAATCCAAACTGAAGAAAGCAATACAATCCTAAAAAGACCAAGAATCCAACTCAAATTTATTCTACACAAAAGAACCTAAAGTTCACTATTTCCCACTACAGAATGTCCCCCCAAATCCAAAATTCAATTCATGAACATCCTTTAGCAATCTCTGAGAGCATCAAGGCAGCTCTTGGTTCTCCTTCTCCATTTCATATTCTCAGTACAACATGATCCCTCTCCCCTTAATTTAACAACAGCAACAACCACAGTATCCAAGGTTGGCTATGGATCCAAAACATAGGCTACAAACGAGCAAAGTTTGCCCCCACAACACACCAAAAAAAATAGAAAAAAAACTAATCCAAGTCTTGAAATTAAATGAACAAAAAGATTCAGACACTGAATTCAAAAAACACCGTAAAGCTCAAAAAAAAAAAAAATCATACAGAAGCTTCTCAACCACTACACAGAATGAGATTCAAACACGCTTCTCAGGGTGACCCAACTCAAACCTATCTGTCTTCCATCACACTCACGTGTTACCCATTAATTTCCCAATCCAAAAACCAAACTCAACCAATACAATTACAATTCAATTCAATCAGAAACTCTCCCACCCCACTATACAAAGAACAATTACAGAAATTTGAAACATGGGATTCTGATAAAAAGAAATCACTACTTTACCTCTGAAAGAATCAATCAAATTTACATCGCAATCAAGCTTTTTATCTCGGGCTGGTCTTGATTCAACGCCACGTGTGCACAAAAACCGTGACACCCAACAACACCGAAAGCTCTCGCTCTCAGAGAGGAGGAGTAGGTGGCGAAATTGAGGAAAAACCCACCACCCAGAAAGCGATTCTTATTGCAGATTCAACATGCAAATGCTTCAAGTTTTGATCTTTCACAAAAAAATCCCATAAAACGCACAGAGAAATAAATAAATAAATAAATAAATAATAGAACTGTTTGTTTGTTTACAATTAATTTTGAGATTGTTATTAGCAAATGAAATGAATGAACGAACGACCTTTGAGTCTCTCTGCAACTCTTCGTTTATATTTGTGCATTAATAACAACACAAAAATTATTCATCAGATAACGTTTTTATAAAACTCTCCTCCTGTTTTTTCCACCATGAAAATGAGCTTTCATTTATTTATTTATTTTACTTATGAATTTGTTTTAAGTTTTAATTTTAACCCTTTTTTTATTTTTTTATTTAATTATTTCTTGTGGTAGAGACAGAGACCCTTCTCTAACGTTATTGCATGATCCACATCTGACTAATATATAAATAAAATAAAAATAAACAACTAATCTGGGATAAGATTAATAATAATGTTTTATTATTATTTTAATTCAATTATAATAAACAATATAAACAATGATTAAGAATTGAAACGACATCGTTCAATTTATTTATGTAGTAGACACAGTGAATCCAAATTCTCAAAATACCCTCCACATTTTATAATAAAAATGGTTAAAATTAAGTGAGGGACATAGATTTTGTAAGTTGTACGGGTAGAGATATATATATTTTTTATAATTTAAATAATATAGTACGGGGTAGATTTGACTTTTACGTTACAGTTTTGAGAAAAGTCATGAGTCATGGGGAGTGGATAGGGTTGGGTGATTTGACAATACAGTTGTGCAGTTTTGGCAATTCATTTCATTTCATTCAATCACAAGCTTCATTCCTTTTTAGAATTTTGGAACCAAAACCGCGTAGTTGGTCAAAACACAGAATGACAGTGATACTCAGAACCCAACAAATCTGCTAGTTTTAAGGCTAAGCAAAACCTTTAAACTTTAAACTCCACAGCCTAATCATGGCTGTATAATTTAAGCTAACATTCTTCGCATTTTGTATTAGAAACTTGAAGTACAAGTTTTTCAAGTATTATGATATTATCATGTCTCTCCAATACAATTCTCCGTCTCACAGCTCAAGAGTTGAGAGGTATTAGTTATAGATTTTTTTATTTTTTTTTAATTATTAAATAATTAGAACGAATGTGAATAAAAACTGTAAAATTTCACACATTTACACTTTCAATAAGAATATGGAGTGATAATGTGATATTACTAATTAGACCATGAGTAGAATCTTGGAAAAGTATATGTAGACACCGATTTTTTTACACATTTACCTATTATTTTATTTTATTATTTATTTTTGGTTATTGTGGTCTCAATTGTAAAAATTTCAGTTAATCAATTGATAAAGTTTTGGCCATAGAAGAACTTGTACCAATCCGCAAAGCAAGCCCAAATTAATTGATACATCAAAATGCATGCGTAGGTAAAAAAAATGTGTGGTATGATAGTTGGAGTCCAACAAAGTTAGATTCCAAACCTAGATAAATAATGATTTTAGTCAACACCGGCCCCAAACCCAAACTCTTTGTAATATATATATATACATGATAAAACAAAAATCCTACACTGAAAAATCATAAAGTTTGTGAAAGTAGAGACTCATTCATTCAAACCCCCCCCCCCCTCCCCCCTTCCTTTTTCTCCTTGGTAGTTTCCTTGTGGAATTGGTTTTTTTTTTTTTCACATTCTTTTCTTTTTCTTCTTTTATTTTTACAAAAAAGGCTTAAATTTATTTTTAAAAATATAGATATACATACAAGAAAATGTAATCTGAACAAATTATTAAATGAAATGCAAAACCTCTTGTTTCATGTTAATTTTCAAATTTAACTTTTCGGTCTATTAGTGTAATAAGCCCAAAACCATAGACCACAAATCCATGGTAACTGGACAATGAAGAAAAAGATGGTCAACCGATTCACCATTACACTTACACATTTAACACCAATCCAATATCCAAACTTTCTTTTTACTTAAATTGTCAATCGTTAGAACCCACTAACAGACAATAATAAGCATTAACCATGAACCCCTTAGTTCAATCTGATTCACATGGGTTGAAAGGGTTGTCTTCACATGCACAAAAAGTTTTTGAATGGCTTTTACATATTAGTATTTTTGGCACGTGTATAAAAGTGCCAAGGGGCTTAATTTTTGTTGAGAGAGAGAAAGAGAGAGAGGTGCATAAGAGAACAAAACAAAAATTCAACTGCGAGGGGGAGGAGTTGGGGGTAGTGGGTAATGCTAGTTATAGTTACAGATTATAGCGACAACATCTTGTGTTGATATTATTAAAAGAATTATCTTCACCAAAAAAATACACTAATTTTTTAAGTGGCTAACTTATACTAGGTTCTTTGCATGCAGTGTGAAAGAGAATGGGGTAGGGGATGTTAGTTACAAAAGAAGCTATGCCAAGATATTTTTTAGGGTGTGCAACCAAACCGCCAGATCCAACCCGACCCAACTCAACCCGTCGGGTTAGGTCAGTTTTTAGGACTTGGTAGGTTGGGTTACAAAATTTTTTTTGATAGCGGGCCGGGTTGGGTTCAGGTCACAAAATTCCAAACCCGACCCAACCCACCCATATATTTAATATATATTATATAATTAATAAATTTTTTTAAATAACCAACTCTTCCTATCCTATATAAAAGCCAATTAGTTCACATAAATCTTAGTAAATTACTATTGTTGTTTGGTCATTATTGTTATTTGTCTCTAAGCAGTTACATTGATACTAATCTTTTGGTTTTTTTAATATATTTATATTTATATTTTTTTTTGCTCAATTTAATAATAATAGTAATAAAAAAATTGTCCAACCCATAGGTTCAACCCGACCCATGTGGGTTGGGTTGGGTTGGGTTGGACTTATGTGATGAGTTGGGTTGGGTTAAATTTTTTTTAACTCACTATGGTGGGTTGGGTCAAAAAATCCCCTTAACCCAACTCAACCCGACCCATGCACACCCCTAATCTTTTTTATGTCATCCTTTAACTAAGCTATGTCATCTATCATTTGAACTATGATCTCTTTTCATGTGTAATTGATGAATCGTGATTGACTGATGAATGCCAATTTGTTGTTTTTTGAAACAAGCACATATACACACAAAGGAAAGAGAAAGTCGTTCTAATACAATGGCACACCATATGAGAAAATCTTCTGTATGCTTTTATTAATCAGGAAAAAAAAATGACACTACGGTACAAGAAAAATGAAAACCTAGAATTAGAGACGTAAAAGATGTGAAATAGAAATAATTTCATTCTTTCCTTGTATATTGTACACATTTGTTGGGTTAAGAACATTATTTATAATGCGATTAAATAAAACTAAACAACTTGAATTATTATGAAAGAAGCAACATGGGTTGTAAAATATAATTATCACTTTTTTTTTTTCTTGTGTGAGTTTGTAATGGCATAATTGCTAATATATCATGCATATATATATAAATATATATATATTTATATATATATCAAAAAGCTATTATTTCAATTTGGCCAAATTAGTAAGTGCTACTTTTGCACCAAACAAGTTAGTGTAACATAATCTTGAGCCTTCCCAAGTTTTTAATATATTTTTTTTTTCTTTCATCAATCATGCAGTGCTTTAGCAAATGTTATGGCAATTGTGATGGATTCCGCTACGAGTCTACGACTGTCCCCAATTCAAGTAGGCTTCTAACTGCACGGTTGTTGTTCACCAGTGCCTCGTGAATATCCTCAATAGACTAATATATAAAAATTATGCCTATATTTAATTAGAGATTTTTTGAAGTAATTATCCATTTGAACAGTGCTTCATTTTAAGTTACTTTGTTAGTAACAATTTGGTGTGATATATTTATAAGTATACCTCATACAAGAAATGTTTATTAACAAGTGATACATTGATTGTATTCATTGTAACCGTATTTAAATATAGAGATGGAGAGTTGGAGACAATTGTAGGTTATCCTGCAAAGATTGCTAATAGCATACGCTTAGCTTATGGTTCATACAACTTTTATTATTGCTACTATTACTTTTATTTTTGAACCATAATCAGAGTGATTACTTGGATGATTACCGTGCAAGCACGAATCTGTCATCTCTCTCTCTCTCTCTCATTTTCGTCCTTAAAATTGAGCCTCCAACAGGAGGTAACTCACCCCTATTAGCACTATTTACAATGATGATCTTTCTACATTGGAAACTGCCCAACAAGCCTTGATTTTTTTTTTTTTTTTTTTTTGAGAGTCTACAAGCCTTGATGTTACATGAGATGGAATTGGAGCTTTACTGCCAGAACTCATAAAATTGATTTCCATTCGAAGAGGAACCTAAAGTAGAAAGGAAACTTATCTACCATTGTTAAACTGAAGGCAATAATCTAGGCGCTCATATTAGAAAAATTCAACCTACGTACCTACGTAGAAAGGAAACTTATCTACCATTGTTAAACTAAAGGCAATAATGGCTCTCATATTAGGAAAATTCAAGCTCTGCACAGCGATTCAAGTTAAAATCTAGAAAGTGAAGTTACAATCAAAAATTTTTTTTTAAAGCAAAGGAAATCCGATAAGCCATCATCCAACTTGTGTTGTATTATTATTTTTGTTGTAACATTTGACTTGTGTCTAACTAATTTGTCAAAGTTTTGATGATATATCCCATTAAAGTTGATAATGGCTCTACTGTGTGATAATCAGGGTCTAACCAAATAATCTCATTCCAAACCCAAATAAATAATGATTTTCATTTGGAAAAAAACTCCTTAATTAGAATCATCATGAGTTCAATTAAAATAAAATAAAAGACTTGAAAAAAAAAAAAAAAAAAAAAAAAAAACCTAATCCCCAAAATTGAAAATACCATCAAAGTTCGAGTCTCCATCAAAGCCCAAGTCTCCCCCAGAGCTTGACGATGGGGTAAACTCTCCGTTTCATTTAAATTCAGAGTTGATGCTATAACCATAGCATTATTAGAGAAATAATATTATTAGAGAAATAATTAGTGTCCATGGTAGTTTTTTTTTTTTTTTTTATTTGGTTATTCTAGAGTCAAGGGTATCATGTGGACTGTTTGGAAGGAAAAAACCTATAGGGAGTTTGAGGACATTGAACGATCTACGATCGATGGTGGTGTAGCAAACATTCCTGAAATCATTATAGGAGTGGATGGTGCTTTTGAGCAGTCATTCTTTTTCTAGTATTTTGGACTTCATTGATTGGTGTATTTTTCTTTATTTGGTGTAATTCAAATGGGATTTGGTTTACTGGTCAAACTAAGAGTCTGGTACTAGTATGAGTCCTAATAGCACTATTACAAGAAATGGTCTCTATAAATTGTGCTCAATGTATTCAAGGGGGAGAGTTGATTAATAAAGTTATTGAATGTTTTGAGCATAGTGGCATGTTGGCCCTTTGTAGGTTCTTTTCTTCCTACTCTTCTTTCTTCTCTTCTTCTTTTCTTTCTATAAGTTATAGGAACCATTTAAACAGCCCATGAACATCATAAAAACTTCTCTTTTTCTTCTTCCTTAGAGCATTAGCATTGGGAGTTCAAAAACTCCCAATATCCTATTTTATACCATCAAACCACAAAAATAGTCCATTATTCGGAGGGCTATTCTTAAAAAACTTTACAACTTAACTAAAGATGTTACTGTAGCAAGAGGGTATTTTTTAAAATATATATATATTTTTTTTGTCTCACTTCTTTTATTATTATTATTATTATTTTTATTTTTTATTATTCTTCTCTCTCCTTCCTCTCTCTTTATTTCTGTTCTTCTTCTCTCTCTCTCTTCTCACTACCACCACCCACGGTGGTGGTTTGCCCCAAACCCAAATCAAAATCAGATGTAGGACAATTTAGGGGTTTGTTAACTTTTAGTTGTGGTGGGCTTAGGGTTAGGAAAGAATAAGAATTAGAGAGAAGTTAGGGCTGTTTAGGGGTTGTGTGAATAGTAACCGTGAACAGTAACCTTATAAAGAAAGAAGAGCAAATAAAGAAGAGAGAAAGAGAAAGAAATAACAAAGGCCAACGTGCCTATAGCTCAAAACACTCAATTTTATAAATCAACTCATTCTGTTTTCTTTGAATACATTGAGCACAATATATATAAAGATTTTTACTTGTACTAGTAGTACTATAATTCTTACTAGTATTAGTACTGCTAATAAAACCTAATAAATACTAACTTGGACCCAAAGTAAATAAACCTAAGATACTTAAAACCCTAGAAGATTCTAGACTCAACAAAATTACCAAAATACCCCTAATTCGCAGGAATTGCAAAAATTACAGATTTGCCCCTCAATATAAAACTAACCTTAACTAATAAATAAATAAATAAATAAACATTTTTAACCCTAAAAGACTCATACTTAGACCATTAAAAGGGCACTACTTTCACTTCAATAGGACTTCACTTGAGGACCCAATAAAATAATTCGGGACTATACTCAAGACTATACTCGCAAGTATAGGTCGAAACTATATAATAATGACTCTAACCTATGGAAAATTATTGTATAGTACTTGGCTATACTCCCTCCCTCTTACAAAAGGGCGTTCCATTGACTCAATGCTATCCAAGTTGAGCACTAAGTTCCCAATTTCAGCAGCCCCATCTTTTAGGCTCTTATCTTGGACACTTACAAGTTTCCCTACTCCTTTTAATCCCATCTCAGCAACACCTTCGGCAACCGTGAGGTTGGAGAGGAATGGCATGGCCCCTTCACCTACCAAAAACCAATACACTTTGCAGTATAAGAAGTTGTATGTTTCCATTAATTTAAATCTACAATAATTAGTCTATTAAGAAAAAAAAAAGGATGCTAAAGTTTAAGCATAACAAAAGCTGATGATCAATCCAGCATGGAGACTTGGTAGTTGAATCCATTTCACAAAAAAAATGATCTCTCACGCCAAACACAGATTACCAAAGATCAAAACCACACTTATATAACGGACAAAACACAAAGTAGCAAGCTTCATATTAATTAAGATCACTATAACCTAAGAAAGCAAGTCTCTAAAACAAATGTAGTCACTTCAAGCACTACAATATAAAACTAACAAATAATTAAAATGAAGGTTGCAGGTAGAGGAAGGGGCACCATAGGCAAGAAGTAAAGTATTGGTAAGAAAGCCAAATTATATTGTCTTGCAAACAAAGGTGTCAAATCCAAAAATGCAACCATACGACAATAACAACATTGCAAAACATGGAAGCGCAATTAATAAGTCAAAAGCAAAAGCTCTGTTACTGCAAATTCAACATCCAAAAACAAAACATGGCCGTCTTGGCTAGTCTTCAAATAACACAAGCAAAAGAAACTGATGAACCAAATTACAGTTGCCCATTTGCTTACCAAAACAATCAAAAGGTTTTTATTTTTTTATTTATTTTTTATTTAAAAAAAAAACCTGTATAGTTATGCTATTTTACTTAAGAGAATTACTTGCGTTTCGAAGAGTCCATTGTAAAATTATTGCATCTCTCTTTGGGAAAATTATTGCATCTCCCTTTGAGTCTCCACCATAGGTCAAAAGTGGTGGTTTAGGGCCACCTCCACATGTAATTTTGATTAGAAGCTCCATTCTTTTAAACTCGTTGTCCATCTTTTGCTCCATTCTTTGAAATTCAGTGGCCATCTTGTGTTTAGTTTTAGAAGTAACTCTTCGGTAGAAATTGTTTTGGTTAAAATTTTTTTCATACTTCCCATCGACTCAATGCTATCCAAGCCAAGCATTGAGTTCCCAATTTCAGCAACACCATCTTTTATGCTCTTTTCTTGAACACTTACAAGCTTCCCTACTCCTTTTAATCCCATTTCAGCAACACCTTCACCTACCAAAAACAAACACACATTGTAGTATAATTAGTTGTATGTTGCCACTAATTCAAATCTACATTAATTAGGATGAGAACCTTTCTCTTTTGGGTTTCTCTTGTAACCTTTCAAAAGAACAACAAATCCACATCACAACTGGCAATAGAAAGATGTGTTATGTTTCTAAAACAACCAAGTATAAGCAAAGAAGCACATATTAATTAGTTTTACCAAAACATGAAAATGGTTAAAAGCAATTACCCAAAAACACACAAGCTCTAAGATTGTTCTCTAAATCAAAATTGATGGGATGAAAGCAAAACCCATGTCATAATAATAATAATAATAATAATAATAATAATAATAAAATCATGTGTGAACATATTTAATGATTGATTCTCAAAGTATAACCATATAAACTAGATAAAATCTAAGGAAATTAGGTTAAACAAAAGACAAAAAATACACAAATATTCAATTTTATAGAAAAAAAAAATCAAAATAAACAAATACATACCTGCAAGGTTGTAGCTAGAAAGAGAAAAGAGTAGAAGAAGACAAAATTTGGATTGCAATTAAATTAAGATTTTATCAACTTAGAAAAATGATAGGAGAAGAAGATAAGAACAAAAAAAATTATTTTTATTTTTAAAATCTAAAAAAATTTATGCAACCTCGGTTCCTAAATCCATAGTATATGATATAATTTTTTTTTTTGGGTGCTCAAATAAGGTTATTTAGTATTTACTTATTAAACTAAAATTTTAAAATGATTACCTAATGATTTATTTATTTAAAAGAAATATTCTAATGAGTGGTAGTTTTGTAAATAAGAAAGCATGTGGTGGTATTTGTAAAGTAAGCACATTCCTAGAAACTTCTTATCTACCCAGACTACCCTTCCCACGTAAATATCATCTCCTTTCTTTTACTTTTTTTTTTTTTTTTCATCTCTCTTTCATTCTTTTTCTCAAACTTATTAAATTCACTTCTCAAACTTTTCCAGATCTGCAACACCACCTTCTCATTTTTTAAAATTTTTATGTTTTCCCATATGAAACTCTTAACTCAACTTCTTTGTCTTTTTTTATTTTTTCACAACTTTTTTTTTTTCTAACTCATTTCCTCTCCTCCTTGATTTTCCCACAGTTAACTCAGTTCGTCTCCCTCAATTCCGGTATTTAAAACTTTGATTTGAAGCTTCTCCCTTTAACGTGGTGCCGCCACTAAATTTGGTGGCATCTGAGGCACTTTTCATATGTTCTGATTTTTTTTGGAGAACTCATATGTTCTGGTGGTTTTTTTTTTTTTTTTTTGTTTGGATGTACTGATGTTGGTTGTTTCATGTGAGAGGTTTGTGATTTTAATTTTAATTTTAATTTATTTATATAAAGAGATTTGGAATTGTTTTCTTGTGAGAGAGTTTTAAAATTTTGCTTTGGTTTGTTTTTTAAGCATAAAGAACAGAAATATGGCTAAAGGCTTGAGTTGGTGAGAGATGTGAAAAAGGACATTTTGCTCTTTGTTAATTATTCTTTATCCTTATAAGCCTGGTGGTTGTTAATTAGCACCGGTGCCTATTAACACTAAAATGGGGCCATGTTTTTGGAAGGAGTACAGGACAATCTCACAACAAAATTAGTTAGTAAGTTTTTTATTACTTCTAAATGTTTACTACTAAAATAACTTGTTTTTGAGATGCCATAAGAGCAATACAGAATTGCAAAATCCACCTTTTCTTTAATTTCTCATTTAATAGGTATGATGAGACTACCGCGCACTTTTGGTGCGGTGGTCACTCTACAAGTATAAATATTGGTAAAATATAGGGGTAAAAAATGGGGTTCAAGTCTCCAGAATGAAACTTCACACGCATATATATATATATATTTATATATATATATATATATATATATTAGATTAGTGGAGAAATTATATCTTAAAAAAAAAAAACCTATGATCCTAGTATCTTTGATCCTAAGGGGGAATGCCAAATCTAGCCTTTAAAATAGCATCTCTGATCCTAGTATCAACACATTTGAAAAAAAAGAAGTTCATTTTCTAGAGAATAAGTCTGAACGGACACAAATTGACTCTTACATCACACTTTTTTTTACTAAATATGCAAATTTATAATTTATCCATTTATAGTTTGAATGAAATGTAAGTTGCTTATTGCCCTGTTTGGTTGATTCACTACCTTTTTCCATTGATTTTCTTTTTTCTTTTTTTGTGCGCCACTTAGATGAAGAATCAAGGTTCATTCCCAACTCAACAAAAGATTGATAGCCTTGTTTTTCTTTTGTTTTTTTCACTCTAAATAGTTTATGTTTTCTTCAATTCTATTTAAAATGCATAAAAAACATAATAATTTCAGATAAAGAAAAAGCAAACCACCCAACTCAGATGCAAAAATAAACGAAAAATTTCTTAGAAAATAAAAAAAACAATTCAATATGACATACATAATAACACAAACATTCATATTCTTGTACCTTTCTCCTAGTCCCCCATACCAACATGTGATCAACTTGTGCGTAGATCAGCACCTATAAAGTCTTTCAGACTCATTTTCTTTCTTCGCCTGGGATTTCTCTTATTTCTTGGCATCTAATTAAAAAAAAAAAAAATCTCAAAACCATTAACCGCATTATGTTATATGCATGTCAACCCAACATAACAAGTAAAGAAATGAAATGAGAGAAGGACTCACCTGAACTCTGAGAGAGAGAGAGAGAGAGAGAGAGAGGTGCTGTTTTTGGCGAGAACAAGAGAGAAAAGAGATAGTGAGAGATCAAGGCTGGCCTTAATAAATAGAGAAGTAAGAGAAAGATTAGAAGAAAAGAGAGTGAGAGTAGATAAAATGATGGGTGAGGTGGCATTACCCTATTGCTTGTTTTTGTATTTCAAGGAATCCAAAGATTTTTTTTTATTTTTTTTATTTTTAAGTTTGGAATCCAAAGATTTTAGAAGAAGATAAAAATTCACAAATTTTGCTACAATTATCTATGTGATAAATGGTGAATAGCAGAGAAAAAAATAGTAAGCTTATGTGAGAGTGACAAACAACTTATCTAGAATCTATAGATGACATTTCATCTATAGATCTTCTTCTTCTCAAAAAAAGAAAAAGAAAAAGAAAAGAAAAGAATCTATAGATGACATTCTATTTAGATAAAACTTATTCCTAAACTTAGAGTATTTTCAGTAGTTTGTGTAAAAATTTATATTTATTTTAGTATAATAATACACATTTTCTATTGTACATTCTCACATGTATCATATTATCTATTTTTACGTGGTTAAAATATTAATTTTTTTAACTTTTATTTATTTATTATTATTTTTAGACATAACAATCATTATTTTCTTTTCATTCTCGAGATACATAAAAATAAAAGAATAAAAAAATAATGTCAATTTAAATTTATATATGATTGGGTAAAATATGGTAGTTTTAGCATTTGATGCGTGCTGTTTGGTAACTATTTTTTCCTATTATTTATGTTTCCAAAAATAATTTTCTATTTTTGAAACTTAAAAACTTGTTTGGCAATTCAAAATGGACAAAAAATAAAATTGTTTTCAAAACTTAATTAGTAAAGGAAATTGAAAAGAGGCAAAAGCAAAAGCAAAAGCAAAAGCAAAAGCAAAAGGCTGATTCCAATTTTCAAAAACCAATGAAAAAATAAAAAAAGCACAACATGATGTAAAATTGGCATAGTGCCCCCATTATAAAAGCTACAATTAAGAGCCCATCTCTCAGTTGGAAGCTTTTGTCATGGGTGCATGAATTGTTGAGTCCCACTCGTGGAAGAATTGTATTTCAAAAATTAATTATAAAGATTTCATGCTTTTGAGAACAGGTTATTTAATATTTGAAAGTATGCTAAAGATTATCCAAAATTTTTTTTTTTTTTTGAAAGTATGCTATTTTCTAACATTTTCATAAAAAAAAAAAAAAATTTTATAAAAATACTGTTATCTTAAATTCTGAGTACAATGGTAGAAGCTCTACTTGGGAGAAACAAGGGCTATTTGGTAACTGTGTTTAAGTATTGTTGTTTAATTTTTAGTATTTTAAAAAATAAGAGGCTTTTTGGTAGTGTAATTAGAACAACAGTTTTCAATGTTTAAATAACATTACATGTATTTTCACATAATTTATCACCCACATATATTTTTAAAAAATACAAACAACATTACTAGAACAACGTTACCAAACACCTCCTAAGTGTTTGAGAAAGTGTCTCGTAATGTTATTTGTATTTTTTAAAAATACATTTAAATAAAAAAAAATATAAAAATACATATAATATTGTTTAAAAACATTGATGGACCTGTTTTTGTATCAATATTTTATGCGTGTCAGCATTTTACGTAGGAAGTATTTTAATGCATGTCCTATGTGTCAGTTTGTTATTGTTATTTATTTCATCAAAACAGTAACGTGTTAAATAAGAGGAGGTGAAGAAATTGCAGGGACTGGTGTGAGTAGTAAATTTTTTGCCGATGAAATGACAAAATGATGAATTTGGTTGTTGAAACTTGCACAGTTGCATTCATTTGTAGTTACAGAGTGAGTTTAAGAGGCTGTTCCAAGTATTAAAGTCACCCGTCTCTTTTCTCAGACTATCATCTACCCGTCTCACAAAACAAACCACGTAAGGGTCAGAACATAACTACTTTAAATACAATTTTCATGGCATTATTTTTCCTTCCTTCTCTCTCTTTCTTTTCCCCTCTGTCTCTTTCACCTGAGTTTACCAAGCTACTGTGCAAACAAAGAAGAAGAAGCCACAGCCGTCACACCATCAGTTCGAGCCTCCCTTCAGATCTTTTAGTTTTTCTCCATCCTTTCGCGAAACCGACGTTGCAAATCTCTTCTTTGGCCTCCGATTTGCAAAACCCAAGAGTTTGATCTCCATTTTCGGAGACACGCGTCACCATGCGCGGTGGCCGTCGACCCACGTGCTGTCACAGATTTCCCGTCGACTGGTGGTTCACGAAACCAACGCCACGGATCTCTTCTTCGGCCTCCGATGTGTAAAACCCAAGAAGTCGGCGTCCATCTTCAGCCTCACGCGCCTCCACGCGCGGCCTCAAGTGTTGCCGTCAACCCACACGCCAGCCATCGAAGATCACCGTTGGCTGTGTTGCTCCGATTCCGAAGAACCCATGCCTTCTTCCTGCACTTTCATCTCAAAAAAGGTTTGCTTTTGCTTCTATTTTTGAAAACACAAATGGCTAATTTCCTAACCGTTGGGTCTTTGTTTTTACGCATGTCAGGAAAATGGAGGTTTTGAAACTGGAGTAATCCTTTCCCCCAAAAAACAACCATCTCCTACTGCAACCCAAAAATTACTAAAAAAATCCAACCTTTTTAATACATCCGAAACCAACTACAGCAACTACACCAAAACAGAACCAAGCACCAAAAAGCAACTCCTTTTTCTTTCACAAACGCTAAACCACAACTACAACCACCATAACCCAGCCCCCTCAAATCTCCAAAAACAGACCCCAAAATAAACACAAAAATCTAACCTTTTTCACAAGAATCACAACCAACAACAGTAGGGACATGCACAAACAATGGTGGCCAACAACAATAACATGCAGCTTGGAAAAGGCAAAACAATAGAGAGGAAGCAATAACAAAGATGGAGACTAAAAATGGGTATTATCTGTTTCCATTCTCATATTTCATAAGATACTGTTGTATGTGCCTAGATTATGTAGATTTGAGCTTTGTCTATTTTCTGGGTCTATGTTCCACATGCTTAGATTTGTATGCATACAGTTATATTCTTGCACAAAGAACACACAAACAGCAACATCAACATACACGCATCAGATTTCAAACACGTTTGAAACAATCTCCAAACCCCAAATCAGAAAATACCAATTTTGAAACAAAATCACACCCATTTCAAGCTGACCACAAAACCCAAGTCACAGACCATATCAGAATCCCAAAATCCCTTTTTTTTTTTTAACCCAAAAGGAACCAAACAAACAATAATAAAAAGAGAAACTTTCGGCCATGGAAACGGACACCACCTTTTGGAGAGAGAAAATGCGAGATAGAGAGAGGGGGAAAGAAAGCTTAGGTTTAGCCATGAGGCTCGGCTGGGTTTAGGAGCTTAAAAATGCTTTAATCCGATGGATTCAACAAGGAGAAGATAAGATAGGTTAGTAAACGAGGGAAGTTTCTAGAGACTGACACCATATCTATTTGCCTGTCTGTCACAAAGCCTACTTTGGGCCTCGCCAAATCATCCAATACTTACACCCCGAATACTGCCCATTTGAATCCACATTTTGATGACAGCCAGCCACCAAGCTCACTCCGTAGGCGCTAGGGCTCACCAGCTCAGTTCTAGCGACATTTAACGCTGAACCACAGTTTCAGCTTACTTCAACAGGCTGCACGCCACTAGCCTCCCAACACTAGCTCACCCGCGGGTCCACAAGCCAACACGCCTTTCCCTAGTTTCATAAATCAACCTCAAACTCTTCCTAAAATCGCAATTTGACCCTAAAATTTTTCTTTAATATACCATTTCAACCCTCCACTTCAAATTATATTTTTTGACCCCAAAACTTTTCTAAAATACTAGTGTCAATCTCTCAAATCTTTCTAAAATACATTTTTATCCCAAACCTTTCAAAACTTAATATATGCTTGATTTTCCAATCAATATATCATTTCCATCGATAGGAATTAAGATTTTGTTTTTAAATTAAGTTCAATGGTGTAAATTTCTTTGTATGACACACATGGGGTGATTGAATTGCAGATTTATGTATTTGGGTTTTGTTTTTGTTTTTTTTTCTAATACATACAATCCTAACTAAAATTTGGGCTTAAAAATTATTTTTAAGTGTATTTTCACCTTTTATATCAAGAGAAAATTAACAAAATATAATTGAAGACATAACATAAAACTTTCTTTTAGTGAAATGGTCATATTTTTTAAATCATTCAAATAACATAATATTAAATCTTTACAATCGCCCGTATACAAAATTCAAGGAAGAATTAAAAATAATAAATAAAAGTCTGAATATAACCTGTTATTACTAGACAACACACCAGATATCACAACTTTTTTCACCTATTATCTTTCTGGGTGCCACCATTTGATTAGTATCTGTGGTGTTTGACCAGTTGTTCTTTAAAAATTTATTTTTGAAATCCAAAACATGCACACGCCTCTCTCATTTATATTTCTCAATCTCACCTACAAACCATTTTTGGAGGGTCAGCTCTCCTTCCACACACATACAAATATTTTAATTTATAGCTGTTGGACTTTCTTCTCTCATTCACTATGACACATCTGAAGGTTTGTTCGGGTACTCACGGCTCTTCTCATCACATAATAGTATTTTTGTACTTCTTTCTTTTTATTGTTAAGTTTTTAAAGCTAGTATTTCCTTGAATCTATTAATTGCTTTCTTTATTTATCATTTATTATTTAAGTTGAGATTTTAAGGAATGTAGAATGAGGCTCAAAAAGCTTATGTACGGACAAATCTATAAATTAAACCTATGGTATATTTTCTAATTTCTTATAAAAGTTTTTTTAGCTTCATTGTACATTCTCTAAAATCTTAACTAATATATATATAACAAGATATTCGTATTAAATACAAGAAGAACAATAATACCCATTCTTTGGTTCGTTAGGATGTTCCTAGCACTAAACATTCTTCATGGCGCTCCTAATTGTGTAGGTGATATTTAGTTTTGTTTCTGGGCTAGGGTGGGCTATCCCGGCATGATCAACAATCTAATACTAACTCATCTTCCAAATCCAAGCCTCTCTATATATATATAAATATATATATATATATATATATTCTATTCTTATTCTATCCTATCGAAGAGCATTTGAGAAAGAGATTTCAATTACTCTTCTTCGCATCTTCTTCACCAGAAGTATGTTCCATTTTCTGTTCAGCGACATTTCTTCACATGAAAACAAAAGTTTTTGACTCGATAGAACAATAAAATTAAAAAATAAAACACTAACAGATTTCAAAATATATATATTTATATTCTTCACCATTTTTCCAAAGCCTCGTCAAAGGTCCGAAACACCAGTATCACTCGTCCTAGAGGAGGTATGGGAGCTGGACAACACCATTGGGCCACATAAAAATCCACCGCAGCAAGACTTCCCCACATCGCATAGCTACAATGGCCATGTTGATGCCATGTTGAAACGTCACTGGGGATGCAACCTGACATTGACCATCTCGGGGTCCTAGGTGGCAGAGTATGCTGATCACCAAGCTTGGCTCATTCACATCCAACTCCGGGCAATGGCTTTGAAATGGGGCTCAAGAAGTTTTGCTAGTGTTTATCCCGTACTCCACAACTAGCAAGTCGGGTTTGGTTTCGATGGTCCGGCTAATTGGGGTCCCTGCAGAAGCCAAGCCCCAAGGAGTCAATCTACGAGACCATCAGGGTCTCCAAATCATCTGGGCCTGTGAGAGGATGCTAATAATCGGCCTTGCCCATTTGAGATATACTGGGACCTTTGACTCAGGCTTTAATCTGAGTACGCCCGACATACATCAGATTCCATCGACCCACACTCCCAAATCACCTCAAATTTAATTCCCATTACGCGTGGGATCTCCAACCCACCCTAAATTTTTACTCCATACAAATTTTTCTCCATCAAACTCTTGTATCGCTGGGATAAGGTCTCCATTAATTACAAAAACTTGAAAGAATTGGTTTGGGATTCCGTCTATGAGCGTGTGACTTGCAGCCCCACGGTTGGCTTTGGGGAGGTTCTTGTATTGAGTGTTTCGTAGAAAATGTAAAAAAATGTCAAAAAGTTCTTGTTTGAAGAGAATAATCTGGTAAAAGTTCATGGGACTGATGTTTCTAAGATGAAGAAGGTGGATGACACTGGTTCAAGAGATCAAGAAGATAGAAGAAAAAGGGTAAGCTAATGAATCTCAAAGGGTAAAAGAATAGTTACATAGAATTTATATGGTAATTAAAATAGGATCGTGTTTTTTATTACTTCTAATCTATATGCTTACTATTAACATAATTTTTATTTATCATTAACAAAATAGTGTAAATAATTAATTATAGTATTATATTAAGATCATTATTATTTGAAATATATTCATTTCATAATTCAAATTAAAAATTACAATTTTAAAATTGTATCAAGCATACTTGACTCTTTGTACATCTTGCAATCAAATAAATAAAATATTAGCTGAAAATATATTCCCACTCTTCTTCGCATGTGTAATCCACTCTCCTCAACCATAATAATATCATTCCCTTCACATGAAAATAAATAAATTTTTAACTCGTTAGAATATTAAAAATAAAAATAAATACAACAGATTTCAATATATATATATATACATATATATATTTGAGGCATTTGTTTATTGACTTTCCATACTTTTAAAAATTAATAAAATTATATTTACAAAATTAATATAATTTTTTTAAAATTTTTAAGAATGGTATGGAGAGAATTTGGAAAAATGGTAAACAATATATATATATTGAAATCTGTTAGTGTTTTATTTTTTAATTTTATTTTTCTAACGAGTCAAAACTTATTGTTTGTTTTCATGTGAAAATAGAACACACTTCTGGTGAAAAAGATGTGAAGAAGAGTAAATTTTGAAATCTCTTTCTCAAATGCTCTTCGATAGAATAAAATATATATATAAATATATATATATATAAATATAGAGGCTTAGTTTGAAGATGTATTAGTATTAGGATTGATCATGCAAGAACCCACCCTCGTCTCCAAACAAAACTAAATATCACTCTACAGACTGTGGACGCTTGTGGAAGAATGTTTAGTGTTAGCAACATCCTAACGAACTGTAGAATGGGTATTATTATTCTTTTTGTATTTGTCTCGAATATCTTTGCTTTATATATATATATATAAATATATATAAGTATATGTAAATAAATATATATTTTTAGTTAGGATTTTAGATAATGTACAATGAAGCAAAAAACTTTTATAAGAAAATGAGTATTATTCTTCTTCTTGTATTTGTTCCAATATCTTGTTTATATATATATATATATATATATATATATATATATATATATTTAGTTAGATTTTAGAGAAGCTTCACGAAGTTAAAAAAACTTTATAAGAAATTAGAAAATATACCATAGATTTAATCTATAGATTTGTCCGGTACATAAAGTTTTTTGAGCCTCATCTCTACATTCCTAAAATCTCAACCTAAGTAAAAAAATAAATAGAATGTAAAACATATATAGGCTCAAGGAAAATACTAACAAAAATATAATACATGATGAAGAAAAGTACAAAATAACTATTCCCTATCTTGTTACAGTTCAGAGTACCGTACAACCTTCCAAGATGTGTCATGGTGAATGAGAGAAAGTTAAGCTTTTAGCTATAAAACTAAAAAAATTAGTGTGTAATGAGAGGGAGAGCTTTTAGCTATAAAACTAAAATAATGATAGAGAGTGTGTAATGAGAGGGAGAGCTTTCTGTTACTAAAATGGTATGGTGTGTAGGAGGGTGAGATAGAGAAATAAAATAGGAGAGAGTGTACAGGTTTTTGGATTTCAAAAATATATATTTTAAAAAGAACAACACAATTCAAACCTGAGACTTGAAATTCAAATGGTGAAAAGAAAGGACAAGAGATAGTAAAGGTGGTAAAAGTTGTATCATGCGCTATTGTCTAGTAACGTAGGTTATATTTAGTTATTTATTTATTTATTTTCAATTCTTCATTGAATTTTGTATATAGATGATGTTAAGATTTAATATTATGTTATTTGAATGGTTTAAAGATATGTTTTTTCACTAAAATGTTTTTTTACTAAAAATTTTTTTTTTTAAATGTTCATGTCTTCAATTATATTTTGTTAATTTTCTCTTGATATAAAAGATGAAAATACACTTGGAAATAATTTTTTTAAGCCCAAATTATAGTTAGATTGTATGTGTACATTTAAAAAAACTAAAAACTAAAAACAAATACTATAAATCTCTAATTCAATCTACCCCATGTGTTATACAATTATATTGATAAGAGCTTAATTAAAAACAAAATCTTAATTCCTATCGATGGAAATGATATATTGATCGAATGCAAACACTAGATCACTAGATCACAAAATCCAGCCTATAATTAGAAAAGATTTGGGGTTGACTTGGTATTTTAGGAAAGTTTTGGGGTCAAAAATATAATTTTAGGAAATTGGAGGGTTGAAATGGTATATTGGAAAATTGTAGGGTTAAATTGAGATTTTGGGAAAGGTTTGAGGTTGATTGTAATTTGTAGGTCAGAGCTAGTTGTAACTCTTGATTGGGCCTAATGTTTGAACTTTGCCGAAAGCCAGGGCATTGGGCTAAAGCTTTGGGAAATCAGGTTCGGCTGCTCATGCTTTCACAATTTAATCAAATTTATTTCTAAAATACAGTATCAATATTGGCTTTATTCGAGGTCACAAAAGTTAAAATAGAGATCCAAATCGGCGTGTAGATTCAGGTCGGGCTATGATTGGATTGGTTTGAGAGAATTTTAAAGTTGGGCTTTGGTGTGGATTGGGCCAAATGATACAAAGTTGGGTCCTAGAAACTTCCCTCATTTACTAACTTATCTTATCTTCTCTTATTTCAAATCCATCGGATTAAAGCATTTTTAAGCTCCTAAACCCAAATTGCCTTCACATCAATCCTAAGCTTTCTTCCCCCTCTCTCTCTCTCTCTATCTGCATTTTCTCTCTCCAGATCACCACCACTGATGGCGGCAAAGCTAGATGAAGGCACCACAAACGGTGGTGTCTGTTTCCATGGTCGAAAGTTCCTCTTTTTATTATTGTTTGTTTGGTTCCTTTTGGGTTTAAAAAAAGAAGAAGGGGTTTTGGGATTCTGATATGGTGTCTATGACTTGGGTTTTGTGGGTCACTGAACGGTGTGATTTTTGTTTCAAAATTGGTATTTTTGATTCGGGGTCGAGATCGTTTCAAATGTGTTTGAAATCTGATGCGTGTAATGTTGAATGTTGTCACATGGTTCTCTATGCAAGAATATAATTATGCATACAAATCTAAGATTGGAACATAGAATCTAAAATAGACAATAAAGCCCAACTGCTTAATCTAGGCACATACAACAATATCTTATGAAATATGAGAATGGAAACAGATAATACCCATTTTTAGTCTCCATCTTTGTTATTGCTTCCTCTCTATTGTTTTGCCTTTTCCAAGCTGCATGTTATTGTTGTTGGCCACCATTACTCAGGCATGTCCCATCAAGGTTACAGATTCCTGTGAAAAGGCAGATTTTGTGCTGTATTTCTTTGGGGTCTTATGGTGGTTGTAGTTGTGGTTTAGGGTTTGTGAAAGAAAAAGGAGGTGTTTTTTGGTGCTTGGTTCTGTTTTGGTTCTGTTTTGGTGTAGTTGCTATTGTTGGTTTCAGATGTATTAAAAAGGTTAGATTTTTGAGTGATTTTTGGGTTGCAGTAGGAGATGGTTGTTTTTTGGGGGAAAGGATTACTCCAGTTTCAAAACCTCCATTTTCCTGACATGTGTAAAAACAATGATCCAACGGTTAGGAAATTAGCCATTTGTGTTTTCAAATATAGAAGCAAAAGCAAACCTTTTTTGAGATAAAAGTGCAGGAAGAAGGCATGGGTATGTTGCATATTTTTAATTTAGGACAAATTAAATGTCACATATTTTTAATTTAGCATGTCAACTCGCTCAAAAAAAAAAAAAAAAAATCTTTATTAAATTTTTTTGGGTATGTTGAGATTATTGTAAATTTTTATTCCATGTATATAGCATTAGTCGAGAATCCGTGTATAATATAAAAAGTTATAGAATTTTCAGAGTTTTGTCTAAAAATGACTTACATCAGTTCGTATATAATTTGGTAAATTTACAAGTTTGATACAGTAACCGTGTATAAATTTACTAACACGATTCATTTTGTATTTAATTGTTTAATATTTTTTTACGTATCTCAAGGATTAAAAAAGAGAATGAATGGTGGTTGTTGTGTTTGAAGAAAGAAACAATTTTAAAAATTAAGAAAAATTGATATTTTAATAAAATATAATATAAAATAAATAATTTGATGTGGGTGTTTTAAAAAATAAGTATCTAAAATAGAAAAAGCGTCTAGCATTTCAACTTTTATTTTATCATGCTACACATTAAAATAATATAAAATAAAATAAAAATATTTCTCACTTCTCTCTGTGATCTTTATTTCTCCTACTCTCTCAACCACCCACTACAACTGTCCAGCTTGTTAGTCACACCACCCGCCTCCGCTGAGCAACATGGTTACACCACCCACCTAGAATCCTAATCTCGTCACCCAGCCAAAATCCATAGAAAAATCAAAATCCAAAATCCATAGCAAAATCACCACCACCACGCCAACAAACCAAAAAAAAAAAAACTACCAATCACCAACAAACCAAACTCCAAAATCCATAGCCGAACTCCAACAAACCACCAGACGAGAGAGAGAGAGAGAGAGAGAGAGGGTCATGCTTCATCAGTGGCCCTAGCTTATGCTTCATCGACGGTGGCCAAGCCACCAGGCCCACGCAGCCACAATCCTCTGCCCTTGCTGCGGCTGCACCACCTGACCCACGTCCACATCAGTCACAAACCCACCACCACTAGGGAAAAAAAACCGATGAGAGAGAGAGAGAAGGTCATCAAAGAGAGTAGATGGGGTTTTGGGTTTGAAAAGAGGAGAGAGCAGATGAGAAAGAGAGAAGGAAGAGGGAGAAAGAGAGAAGGAAAAGGGAGAAGAGGAGAAAGAATGAGAAAGAGGAGAGAGAAATTTCAAGAAATTAAAAAGTATGAGAGAAAGTGTATTAAAAAATTATATTTGTTTATACCATTTGGCTACAACACTATCATATATTTATGATGGTACTGTAGCACTATGTCAAATTTTTTTACATTTTTACATGTTTAGCATTTCGGCTGTTGAGCTACTTTGGGCCTCGCATGCTAAATTTTTCTTACATTTAGCATATACCATATCAATTGTGAATGCTCAACTCTGTGTATGATTTTGAGTAGAGAGAGTGGTTGCTAAAAAATGGCAAATTATGCTGTAGGCTATATATATTTCAAAAAAGAGGCAAACCAAAATATTGTGCTAGAGGAGTCTAGAGATTCTTTATTGCGCATTTATTACCTCTTCGATGCAGAGGAGCAGTTATATGGTGTACCCGGCATATATGCCGGGTCACTCACAGACTGGCGGGTCCCACACACTGTGGGGCCCGCCTATATGTGAGTGACCCGGCATATATGCCGGGTACACTATATAATTTTCGGATGCAGAGAGAAGTAGAGGTGGACTCTAAACCTGGTAGGTTGGTAGCCTGGTACCATTGCTTGTGGGGTCCACGAAATATATAGAAATTGTGTTGATTCCAATTGTCACCCCCTTCAGTGTTGGAGTGCCTCTGGGTGAGTGAGTGAGGCTCAAGCAAAGTGTAATATTTATAATTTTACATTATTTTTATAACTTTTTTGTAATTCCTTATTTATGCTCTTTTTTTTTTCTTTTTTTTTTTATGAATTGAAAAGATATGTATTAAAACCAAACAAATGATTAACGTAATCCTCAGCCCTGATAGCATAAACAAAATAGGGAGGGCCACTACCTAAATCAAAATTACCTAATACATTATTTTTCGAGGACCACTTGGCCAAGGCATTTGCTGCACAATTTGCTTCTCTAGCAATCTATCGAGTAGAGATATTAGGATTTTGAGACATAATTACTAAGATATTAGTGCAGATACTCTTGATTCTCCAAGGAATCCCAAGTATATGGGATGACAAGGCATCAACACGTATCTTGGACTTGCTTTCTAAAGAAAAGAATTCAGCTTCTAGTTTTAAGGTTAGATTGAGGGCCCATTTGACAGCTTCTGCTTGGAGAGGAAGGGTGGTGTTCACTCTTTTCGAGTAAGCAAATACCACCTCCCCTCTCCAATCCCTAGCAACAGGAGCTATGGCTGCTCTCCCAAAATTGCAAGCAGCATCTACATTAACTTTAACTTGAGGTCTGACAGGTTTAGCCCATACATTTGAATAACATGATGTTTGGGTTCGGACTAGTGTGGCCTTGAATCTCTTGTGCTCTGAGATAGAGTTGGAAATTTTTTGGATGAAACTATCAACATTAGGAGACATGCCTTCAAATTGAGCTTGATTCCTGGCCTTCCATATAACATCACAAACCACAGCTCCAAACAGAATCAGCTCTGAATCCACCTCATTAGAAAGAGATAAGAGGGTTTGAATAAATTGATCTGGAGAGCTGAGGTTCCAGCACTCAGGTCTAAGACCCCAAAGACTATTAAACCAGATAGCACGCACCAAAGGGCAGTTTGTAAAGAGGTGGAGGCTGCTCTCTTCTTCCACTTTACATAGTGGACAGATGGCTCCAATATCAAAAAATCTGCCTAGCAGGTCTTTTGTTGGGAGGACATTTGCTGCTATCCTCCATAAATGCGTTTTTAGTCTATCATGAATCTTCGTATTCCAAATAAGACCTCGAATAGAATCTTGGCTAGAGGTGGGTCTGCACTACAACAAATCCAATAAGCAGGTTTTACCGTGATCTCACCTGAGTTTGTAGCTGTCCAGATCCAATTATCAACCCTTGAGTGTGAAGAGATGGAGACTTTTTGGATTGCCTCCAAAGCATGCTCATCAAACAAATCTCTAAGCTTTTGCAAATTCCAACTACCACTATTTTGATCAAATAACGGAGACACAATCAGAACATCATTTGAGTTTGCCTCAAGTTTTGGCTTTGGAATGAAAGAGGTGAGATCCAAGCTTGGTGAGTGGTGATGCTCTACCACCTCCACCTCGGTCCTCGGATCCCTTGTTGTGGTCAATGTCAGTTGCATCCCCAGTGATGCCTTAACATGGCTGTTGCAACTACACGATGGGAGGAAGATCTTGCTACTGGTGGATTGTTGATGGTGTTGTCGAAGCTCCTCCTAGGACCAGAGTGATGCTAGATCTCCACGAAAGGGGGAAAGCACTGGCAGAGGTTGGTGAGGTGTTGGAACAGTATGAGGAGTGATATGAGGAGGAGAATGGCAGCTTCGTGGATACTGAGTTTGATTCGAACTATGAGGGATGAAATGAGGCCTTTGCTTTTATATATATATTTTTTTTACTTTAGATTTGGTCTAGTTGGGCATTTTAATGATGATCTATTGTGGGTCGAGCGACACTACCTGTTTTTGATGAGGGGAGAAAAGAAGGCAAATAGTAGAGAACCCACCTAGACCAAACAGGCACTTGAGCTAGGTGATGAAAACATCCAAAGGGTTTAGTAAGTTCTTGGGCACCTTCTATGATGGGTTTGAGGAGGACATTATGTACTTGTATGTACAATTGAAGCTATTTTAGGATATCACAGTGATGGCAGTAATCCGAAGAAAGCCATATGTATCTTGGAGTCGAGGTTACATGGCATCGACGATAAATAAGGCTGGGAGTTCAAAGAGAAGAACAAATAATAGTTGGAGCTGGGGGGGATTTATCGGTGCCATGAACTTAAAGATTTTTTTTTTTTTTTTTTTTTTTTTGATGGTGAACTTAAAATCTTTTCTTGAACTATTAAGGGGTTGAATGATGGCTCAAAAAGAACGACAGAGAAATTTGCTAAAACAGTGGAAGGTATACTTTATTGCTTTTGCAAAATAGAAAACTAGGATACACTATTATGGATATTTGATTAGGAGTATATTATAGGGTAGTCACCACGTTGATTGGCTTTTTGTGGGACCTATTGGGACTTCTGGTGGCATATGGTTCATGTGGGACAAAAGGACTATGGAGAAAGTAGATGAAGCGATGGGATGGGTAAGCTCTCCATTTCATGTAAATTCAGAGTTGATGGTATAACTATAGCATCATTATTAGAGAAATAATTAGTGCCTATCGTAGTTTTTATATATTTTATTTGGTTATTCTAGAGTATTTTGATAATCTACAATTGTTGGGTATGGACCAAGGACCATAGTTTTTTTTTTTTTTTTGAAACTACCAAGGACCATAGTTATGGCTCATAGGCTTTATTTTATTAATAAGTCTTATTTAGTTTTTGGGCCTTTGGAAAAGAATTTGGAAAGTGAAAGCTCCACTAAAGCTCCTACTAAAGGCATTATTAGTGTAAATTGGTGTAGTATGTGTAAACAAAATAGGGACCTTTGGATGTTAGCTCTGTCTATTTGGGGTTCATAAGGTTATGTTGAAGAGGGTAGTTGATTTATTGGCATGTTGGAAGGGGAGGTTTGCTAGGCATTGTAATGGAGATATTTGATGCAATTCCTTTGTGTATCATGTGGACTGTTTGGAAGGAAAGAAACTATAGAGTGTTTGAGGACATTGAATGATCTATGATGGATGTGAAGCAAACATTCCTGTAATCATTATATGAGTGGATGGTGCTTTTGAGCAGTCATTCTTTTTCTAGTATTTTGGACTTCATTGATTGTTGTATTTTTCTTTAATTTTAGTGCACTACTGGTACACATTCTGTTTGTACAAAGTGTGGTTGTTGTTTTTTACTCTTCTATATATATATATATATATATATATTTTTTTTTTTTCAAATTGATAAAGCTTTCTTACTTATCAAAAAAAAAAAAAAATCGGCTTTGGTGTAATTCAAATGGGATTTGGTTTACTAGTCAAACTAGGAGTCCTAGTACTAGTAGGAGTCCTAATAGTACTATTACAAAAAATGATCTTTATAAATTGTGCTCAATGTATTCAAGGGGGAGAGTTGATTAATAAAGTTATTGAATGTTTTAAGCAGTAGTATGTTGGTCTTTGCGAGTTTGGGTGGTGGGCAGTGGAGGGTTGATATGGGGTGGTTGAGAGAGAGAGAAGTTGTAGAGGATAGGAGAGAAGAGAGAGAGAGAATAGGGATATATTATTTTTATTGAGTAGTTTATATTATTTTAATGTGTTGTATAGTAAAATAAAAAATAAGATATTAGGAGAGTTATAAATTTGTATGTTAAAATAGAAAAATAAAAAAAGCTTTTGAGATTGTAAAATTTGATTTTTTTTTTAAGAAGTCTAGATCGATAATGCTCTTACAATCCAAAATCAAGCCCAAAATTCAACATACTTACTTCCACCAAATATTCATTAAATAACCTTTAAACCCCATAGCGTTTTCCTCAAATACTCTTAAATCCCTTTTCTTTCTCAAAAAAAAAAAAAAAAAAAAAAAAAAAAATCCTTTTCCACCATAGCTATACATAGACAAAATTTCCCTCAATTTGTCCAATCTCAAGAGTTGTCTTCCAGGTTTGAACTTGGAATCCTCTAATACTCTCATAGGTTTGGGCTTCACAAATTTTTTGTTTCAATGCTATAAACTCATTAATTTCCCGCAAGTTTTAGACAAGATTCAATTTTTATTTACCAAAACCTTCCTAAACCCTTATATATTAAACCCTATTCAGCAATCCTTATGAATTTAACTCATCAAGAAACCTTATACATCTAGAGTTTCCTATACAAGCTACATTGCTTTCGGTAAAAAGGGAGTCTTATAATAAGATACAGGGAACAAGACAAACCAAAACTAGACAACAAATTGAAGAACCTAAAAATACTAATAAACAAAATTAACTACTAATACAGAAAAAAAAAATGATTGACCTATAATAATTACAATTGACTCCAAAATCAAATAAGACTAAATTAAAAATAAATCCATCATTAGAATTATCATGAGTCTAAATAAAAAAAAACCTTGAAAAAAAAAAAAACTAATCTCCACCATCAATAGAATCATCATGAGTTCAAATAAACAAAATATTTGAAAAAAAACTAATAACTAATCTCCACTATCAAAACCACCGTCAAAGCTTGAGTTTGCACCGGAGCCTGAGTCTACACCAGAGCTCGACAGTGATGGTTTAGGGTCACCTCCACATGTACTTTTGATTAGAAGCTCCATTCTTTTAAACTCGTTGTCCATCTTTTGCTCCATTCTTTGAAATTCAATGTCCATCTTGTGCTATAGTTTTAAAAGTAACTTTTCGGTAGAAATTGTTTTGGTTAAAATTTTTTTTCACACTTCTCATTGACTCAATGCTATCTGAGCATTGAGTTCCCAATTTCAGCAGCCCCATCTTTTATGCTCTTGTCTCGCACACTTACAAGCTTCCCTATTCCTCTTAATCCCATTTTAGCAACACCTTCGGCAACCGTAAGGTTGGAGAGGAATGGCATGGCCCCTTCACCTAGCAAAAACACACATTGCAGTATAATAAGTTGTACGTTTCCACTAATTCAAATCTACGATAATTAGAATGACAACCTTGATCTCTTTGGGGTTCTCTTGTAACCTTTCAAAAGAATAATAAATCAACATCACAGCTAATAGCAAGAAGATGTGTTATGTTTCTAAAACAACCAAGTATAAGCAGAGAAGCACATATTAATTAGTTTTACCAAAACATGAAAATGGTTCAAAGCAATTACCCAAAAACACGAGAAATTATACAGTCCTCTGGTGGACCACGTCATTTGTCCACCACTTCATTAAAAGATTCTCATTTGTTTAAAATTGTTGAGTCAGTAATTAGTTTATGTTTAAAAATTTTTTCTAACTCAGCAATTTTAAACAAGTGGGAGTCTTTTAGTAGAATGGTAAACCACGTTACTTGTCCATCATGAGAACCTTATAATTTCTCCAAAAACACACAAGCTTTGGAACAACATTTTCAACATCCTAATTAAAACAATGCATAGTCATGTTGACTGGTCTAGAAATGACATGCATAAAAACACTTACAAAACCAAACAGCAATTGCCCAATTTGCCCATCAAAACAATCAATAGTGGCATTTAAAACCATATAGAATATTCTACTTATAATGCCAGCAACCAGATGCAAAGACTACAAGGCTACAGTTGCTTAAAAGCCTACGTATCATGATTAAAATAAATTCTATCAATTTTTTTACTTCCAATGACTATCTTTTGAAGAGCCGTTATTGTAGAGTCTCGAACTATACTTATGAGTATAGTCCTAAGTATAATCCTGAACTATACTTTTGAACAATAGGTTTTTTTTTTTTTTTTTTAAGGACAAATTATGAAATCTTTATATGAAGTTGAAAAAGTTTCTCTATGGGGAGAAATATCAAACTTATGTTATAAATTTTTTTTCCTCCCTGTTACTACATTTTTTCATATATATATATATAAATATTTTATAGAATGTTTTGTAGAATAAGTAGAAAAAAAATGTCAAAAAGTTATTGTTTGGAAAGAATAAGCTGGTAAGATACAAGGAACAAGACAAACCAAAACCAGACAGCAAATTGAAGAACCTAAAAATACTAATAAACATACTTAACTACTAATACTGAAAAAAAAAAAAAATGATTGACCTATAATAATTACAATTGACTACAAAATCAAATAAGACTAAATTAAAAATAATCCATCATTAGAATTATCATGAGTTCAAATAAAAAAAGACTTGAAAATTAAAAATAAACTAATCTCCACCATCAATAGAATCATCATGAGTTCAAATAAAAAAAGTATTTGAAAAAAAAAAAAAAAACTAATCTCCATCTTCAAAACCACCGTCAAAGCTTGAGTCTCCATCGGAGCCCGAGTCTCCACTAGAGCTCGACGGTGGTGGTTTAGGGCCATTCTTTTAAACTCATTTTCCATCTTTTGCTCCATTCTTTGAAATTCAGTGTCCATCTTGTGCTCTAGTTTTAGAAGTAACTCTTCGGTAGAAATTGTTTTGGTTAATTTTTTTTTCACACTTCCCATCGACTCAATGCTATCCAAGCCGAGCATTGAGTTCCCAATTTCAGCAGCCCAATCTTTTATGCTCTTGTCTTGGACACTTACAAGCTTCCCTATTCCTTTTAATCCTATTTCAGCAACACCTTCGATAACCGTGAGGTTGGAGAGGAATGGCATAGCCACTTCACCTACCAAAAACAAACATTGCAGTATAATAAGTTGTATGTTTCCACTAATTCAAATCTACGATAATTAGAATGACAACCTTTCTCTTTGGGGTTCTCTTGTAATCTTTCAAAAGAATAATAAATCAACATCACAGTTGATAGCAGGAAGATGTGTTATGTTTCTAAAACAACCAAGTATAAGCAGTGAAGCACATATTAATTAGTGTTACCAAAACATGAAAATGGTTCAAAGCAATTACCCAAAAGCACACAAGCTCTGGAACAACATTTTGAACAACATTTTCAACATCCTAATTAAAACAATGCATAGTCATGTTGACTATTCTAGAAATGACATGCATAAAAACACTTACAGACCAAACAACAATTGCCCAATTTGCCCATCAAAACAATCAATAGTGGCATTTAAAACCGTATAGAATATTCTACTTATACTACCAGTAACCAGATGCAAAGACTACAAGATCTACAAAGCTGCAATTGCTTAAAAGCCTACGTATCAAGATTAAAACAAATTCCATCAATTTTTTACTTCCAATGACTATCTTTTGAAGAGCCGTTATTGTATAGTCTCGGACTATACTTATAAGTATAGTCCTAAGTATAGTTCCGAACTATACTCACGAACAATAGTTTTTTTTTCTAGTACAAATTATGAAATCTTTATATGAAGCTGAAAAAGTTTCTCTACGTGGAGAAATATCAAACCTATGGTATAATTTTTTTTTTCCTTCTTGTTACTACATTTTTTCATTCATTTTTTTATATAGAATGTTCTGTAGAATAAGTAGAAAAAAAAAGAGTAAAAAAGTTATTGTTTGGAAAGAATAATCTAGTAAGATATGGGAACAAGACAAACCAAAACTAGACAACAAATTGAAGAATCTAAAAATACTAATAAACATAATTAACTACTAATACTGAAAAAAAATGATTGACCTATAATAATTACAATTGACTCCAAAATCAAATAAGACTAAATTAAAAATAAATCCATCATTAGAATTATCATGAGTTCAAATATAATAATAATAAAAAAAAGACTTGAAAAAAAAGAAAAAAACTAATCTCCACCATCAATAGAATCATCATGAGTTCAAATAAAAAAAGATTTGAAAAAAAAAAACCAATAACTAATCTCCATTATCAAAACCATCGTCAAAGCTCGAGTCTCCATTGGAGCCCGAGTTTCCACTAGAGCTCGACAGTGGTGGTTTAGGGCAACCTCCACATGTTCTTTTGATTAGAAGCTCCATTCTTTTAAACTCGTTGTCCATCTTTTGCTCAATTATTTGAAATTTAGTGTCCATCTTGTGCTTTAGTTTTAGAAGTAACTCTTCAGTAGAAATTGTTTTGGTTAAAATTTTTTTCACACTTCCCATCAACTCAATGCTATCCAAGCTGAGCATTGAGTTCCCAATTTCAGCAGCCCCATCTTTTCTGCTCTTGTCTCGGAAACTTACAAGCTTCTCTATTCCTTTTAATCCCATTTTAGCAACACCCTCGGCAACTGTGAGGTTGGGGAGGAATGGCATGGCCCCTTCACCTACCAAAAACAAACATTGTAGTATAATAAGTTGCATGTTTCCAATAATTCAAATCTATGATAATTAGAATGAAAACCTTTCTCTTTGGGGTTCTCTCATAACCTTTCAAAAGAACAATAAATCAACATCACAACTGATAGCAGGAAGATGTGTTATGTTTCTAAAACAACCAAGTATAAGCAAAGAAGCACATATTAATTAGTTTTACAAAAACATGAAAATGGTTCAAAGCAATTACTCAAAAACACACAAGCTCTGGAACAACATTTTCAACATCCTAATTAAAACAATGCGTAGTCATGTTGACTAGTTTAGAAATAACATGCATAAAAACACTTACAAAACCAAACAACAATTGCCCAATTTGCCCATCAAAACAATCAATAGTGGCATTTAAAACCGATATTCTACTTATATTGCTAGCAACTAGATGCAAAGACTACAAGATCTACAAAGTTGTAGTTGCTTAAAAGCCTACGTATCAAGATTAAAATAAATTCCATCAATTTTTTACTTCCAATGAATATTTTTTGAAGAGCCGTTATTGTATAGTCTCGAACTATACTTATAAGTATAGTCCTAAGTATAGTTTCGAACTATACTCTTGAACAATGGTTTTCTTTTTTTTCTTTTTTTTTTCTTTTTTTCCAGTACAAATTATGAAATCTTTATATGAAGCTGAAAAAGTTTCTCTATGAGGAGAAATATCAAACCTATGGTATAAATTTTTTTTCCTTCCTGTTACTACATTTTTTCATTTTTTTTTTTTTATAGAATGTTTTGTAGAATAAGTAGAAAAAAATGTCAAAAAGTTATTGTTTGAAAAGAATAATCTAGTAAGATATAGGAACAAGACAAACCAAAACTAGACAACAAATTGAAGAACTTAAATATACTAATAAACATAATTAACTACTAATACTAAAAATAAAAAAAATGATTGACCTATAATAATTACAAATTGAATAATTACTCCTCCACATCTGCTTTTGATCAAAAGCTCCAATCTTCTAAACTCCTCTATTTTGTGGTCCATTCTTTGAAATCCGGCATCCATCTTGCCATCCAGCTTTTGCACTTTTGATAAAATTTGTTTCACGTTTTCAATGGTCTCAATGCCATCCAAGCCAAGCATTGAGCTGCCAATCTTTGCAGCGCCAGCCGTTAGGCTCTTATCACGGACACTCACAATCTTCCTGACTCCTTTTTGAAAAGCACAGCAAAGTAATATAGAAAATGAAGAAGAAAATAGAGGAAGTTTAGAGAAGAGAAGTGATTCCAAAGGAAATGAGAAATTCTGTTATTACTTCAATTGATCTGATACAATCCCCAAATATATATGCCCTAACTGTATCCGTATAATGTGGAATGGTATAACAAATCCTAATCAACCCATTCTAGATCACTGACACGTGTACAGCCTCTTACCCTTCCTTAGCTAACTTATGCTACCTGTAGTTCAGCCTATTATAACTATACTACAGGTCGTTTACCAGCTGCTTTATCATCAGCTTCAGTGGCTCTGTCATCAGCCTTGCTGTCATGTGCTTGAGCCTTTACCTCAGCTTGTATAAGTGCCTTTACATCCCCCTTCAAAGTTCAAACTGAGGGGAGGAACACCCATCAGTTTGGAAGCAAGATCAAGAAACCAAGGAGAGGGAAGAGCCTTGGTAAAAATATCAGCCAGCTGATCAAGAGTAGAAATAAAATTAAGCTTCAACTCCTTAGCAAGAACTTTCTCACGAATGTAATGGTAATCCACTTCAATATGCTTGGTACGAGCATGAAAGATGGGATTGGATGCCAAAGCCAAAGCAGAGACATTATCACACCAAAGCATAGGAGGAAGGGACAAGAAGATACCCAAATCTTTAAGAATCATCCTAAGCCAACTCAACTTAACAGCAGTAGTAGCTAAAGCCCTATATTCGGCCTCAGTAGAGGACCTAGCCACAGTCAGTTGCTTCTTAGCAGACTAAGTGATAGGGGAGTTACCCAAAAACACCACCATACTAGTAATGGACTTCCTATCAAGGGGATCACCAGCCCAATCAATATCACAGTAAGCTGAAAGGGCCAAAGGACCAGGCTGAAAATGAATACCATGATGTAAAGTACCCTTGATATACCTAAGAATCCTCTTGGCTGCCACAAGATGATGCTGAGTAGGCTTGCTTATAAATTGACACACTTGCTGGACAGAAAATGCCAAAACTGGCCTAGTGAAGGTCAAGTATTGCAGCCCACCAACCATGCTTCTAAAAACTGTAGGATTATGAAGCAAAGGGTTGGACCGAGAGTTGACATGAACTGTGGGAGAGCAGGGAGTAACACAAGGCTTGCAGTCCAACATTTTAAACTTGGTCAGTAAATCCAATGCATACTTCTATTTGTGGATGATTCCCTGATTTTATATGATGCTGACCTTTATCAGCTGTTGTTAATTCTTATGGTGGTTCAAGACGTTGTCAGGTTTGAAAGTAAATTTAGGTAAGTCTAAATTGGTGCCTGTGGGAGTGGTTCCAAACATAGAGATATTGGTTGATGCTCTAGGCTGCAAGCAGGGGTCGCTTCCATTTAAATATTTGGCCATTCCTTTGGGTGCTAAATTTAAGGAGAAAACGATATGGAATCCAATTTTAGATAAAATGGAAAGGAGATTGGCTGGATGGAAAAGGTTATATTTATCCAAGGGAGGTAAAGTCACTTTAATTAAAAGTACTTTATCTAACTTGCCTACATATTTTCTCTGCTTATTTCCTATTCCTGTTGATGTGGCAAATCGAATGAAATAGCTTCAGAGATATTTTTTATGGGGCAGCTTGGGAGATGAGCCCAAATTTCATTTGGTAAAATGGTCTACGGTTAGTGCCAGTTTTCTGTCTGGGGTTTTGGCTATAAGGAACTTGAGATGTTTCAATGAAGTTTAGCTAGGGAAATGGCTGTGACGATTTGGTATTGCGAGAGAAGCGCTTTGGCGCCGTGTAATAGCGACAATACATGGTTGTGAATGGGAAGGCTGGTGTACTAATTCAGTCACTGGCACTTATGGGGTGAGTTTGTGGAAATCTATTAGACACGGTTGGCCTACTCTATTGCGTTATATTCAATATGACACAGGAGATGGGACTTGTGTGAGGTTTTGGCAGGACCGATGGTGTGGGGAGAGCCCTTTGGCTGTATGCTATCCTAAGTTATTCCAGATTAGCAGTGAGAAGGAGGTGAGTGTGGCAGATCTTATGAGATTCAACGATGGGGTTCTTCATTGGGAAGTGCATTTTACGAGGGCAGTGCAGGATTGGGAGTTGGAGTCCTTGAAACTTCACGGATGCTATCTATGGGGAATTGGTGGGGGGGAATGGGGAGGATAGGATGTATTCCAGATAAGAAATAGGGATTTCAGGTTCGTGGTTACTATCGTCTTTTGATTGGTCCTAGTGATCAGTCATTCCCTTGGAAAAGCATTCGGAAACCAAAAGTCCCTCCTAGAGTTGCTTTCTTTATATGAACAGCAGCTTTGGGAAAAAATTTGATGATTGATAATTTAAGGAAAAAGGTTTGGATTTTAGATTGGTATTATACGTGCCAATGTGATGGGGAATCAGTTGATCAATTGTTACTTCATTGCTCTATTGCCACTGATTTTTGGTCCATGGTAGTGGGTTTGTTTCAAGTGTGTTGGGTTATGCCGAGGTCTGTTATTGAGTTGTTAGCTTGTTGGCAAGGTCGATTTGGTTGCCGTAGAAATGGTGACATATGGATGGTTGTGCCCCATTGTTTGATGTGGTGTCTTTGGAGAGAAAGAAATAATGGGAGCTTTGAAGATACAATAAGAACTATCCTTGATCTTAAGTTATTCCTTTTTAGAACCCTATTGGATTGGTTGTCAGCTAGATGGAGTCGCTCTTTATTTTCTGTTGCTGACTTAATAGATTTATGTAATTCATGTGATTAATTGTATAATCCCTATATACTTGGGTGACCCCTTTTTGGTATCAATAATACTTTATTACTTACCCCAAAAAAAAAAAAAAAAAGATATTAGGCTGAACAGGAATTTCACTACATTGGTTAATCAGTAACAGACTACATTCTCAGGCTTCAAACTTATTATATACTTTGTTTATTTTTATATATTCGATCCGCATCATCAAAATTTCTTAATATTATGATTGGATGGCTGCTATAAGTAGTCATTCATTCTCTAATTTGCTTGAGTTTCTGGGTGGTTGTAATTTTCGTTAATTTGCAGAGCTATTTGCACAATATTTCATCTCCATTTAATTTTTAAAATATTACATGGGGAAAAAAGTAAATTCGCACATCCAATTAAATTGCGCACTGTGTGGATAAGATTTTGCAAATAGAATCGCTATTGTTATGTCAAAGTCCTACTTGTGAACAGGCATAAAAGGTGGGAAGTATGATGAATAAATTACTCTAAAAATATGGTCTGCGACACTTACCGTAACTCCTCCCAGATTGACAGAGATATAAGGTGGCGTTGGATATAATCTGAAACATTATTAGCATCTTTCTTATACATTTCTGCAGAGACTTCAAGGGCATCTCTAATGGTCATCACATCATTTCGAGATGTTGCACGACTGATTGCCGTTTTGAGCTGAATTAACATATTAATTAAATTTAGGAAAAATTTTTACTATCACAAACATTTAGATTCCATGTAAAGTGTATTAAGGAAACTAGAAGTAAAGGAAAACGAGAGAGAGAGAAAACTGGTGCAAAAGCATAATGTATATTTGGGGACGCATCTGGATAATTTACCTTTTCATAAGTTTTTTTTATTAGTGTAATTTACCTTTTCAAAATTAAACAAATTATCAAAAATTAAATGAAAGAAAAAAAAACGGAGGAATTTGATTGCTTGTACTCTGAAACCTTGATATAATCATAATTGAGAGGATATCATAAAACTAATTGAAAAAATTAAATGATGAAACATCATCACAAAAGCATAAAGTAAAATCAATGCAATATGGAGCTTTCTAACTCTTAAAATTTATAACCAATGATGCTTGCTCAGGTACATACCAATTCTTTCACTGCAATAAACTGTTCCTCAGTCAGCTGACAATTCCACCCCTGAGAGCATAAATCCAGTGCATAGGTTAGCTTATATTGCAAAATAGAAATAGTAGTGGCAGTGGTAATTGAAATAGCAATAATAATAACAATGCATTTTAAAGCTACATACTGAATGTATATGCTCCCTAATACATTCAACAAATCCGCTACCGCCAATTCCCTCTGCATCAGATTCAATCAAAGCTACAAAAAGCCAACAAATAGACATTGTCATGGGATGAAAGCAGATTGAATTAGTGAGTGATAGAAGTAAATTTTTTCCTAAAAATGTCAATGAGAGAGTAGAACTCTACTAGATGCATACCAAGAATTGTGCCATATTCAAAAGACGCAAGAGGATCTTCAGTTGCTCCCAATTTCAGAAGACGAAGCCACAAACCCTATTTAAAGAAAACCACAATACTTAAAACAAGAAGTGTGAAGGACAATGAAAACAACAATAGCTTAAATTCCACCAAAATATATCATTTAACTTAAATAGAAAGGAATTAATATGCATTTTATGCCCATGTAGACGAACTAGACTAGCAGTATAAATACTTCACATTAGCAATGTAGTTTGTCACATTTCTTTCAGACCCATGTATTCAATTGGTTTCACTTAGATCACTTGTAACACATGGGCGCACACACATTCATACAGAAAAGCAAAGTAAAAATGGGAAAAAAAATTTCAAAGGTTCTGCTTGTTTACCAGAAAAATTATTTGAAAGGGGGAGAGGGGAGGGAATCATGAAGCTGGATATCATCTCAAAAAAATCAGAGGAAGTTCATTTCCTTAAAACCTATCCATTTATTATATGGTTGTAGGGAGTAGGGACAGCAATTTGTATCCACCCCAGCAATTTGTAATCAAATACATAAATTACAAGCATCCATCAAATCATAGACCGAAAAAATAGAATGACTTCCTATGATAGACATCCAATCCGATAGAGTTTTAAAGAAGAAAAGTTTTAAATTAGCTATAGTCCTTTCAGAATCTTCAAAACACCGGTTGTTTCTCTCCCACCAAATGCACCACATCAAACAACGAAGGACAGCCATCCAAATAACACCATTACGATGATGACCAAAATTTCCTTGCCAACATTCAAGGAGCTCAACCACAGTCTTTGGCATTGCCCAGTAGATACCAAACAAGGTGAACACCATAGACCACAACTCAGAAACAATAGGACAATGTAGTAAAAGATGGTCTATCGATTCTCCATTACCTTTGCACATATAACACCAATCTAGAATTAACACCTTCTTCTTACGTAAATTATCAATAGTCAAGATAGTTCCTAAAGCTACAGTCCAAACAAAAAACACGACTCTGGAAGGAACCTTCTGCTTCCAAATACTTCTCCAAGGGAAGGACTGAGTACATACACCCAACAAAGCCTGATAATAACTGCTTACCTCAAAGCTCTTGCTCTTAGCAGGTGTCCAACACATCTTATTCTCACCAATAACACTCAAAGAGACTCCATATATAACATCCCAAAAAACAGACAAAGAATCTGATTCCCTCTCATGAATTTCTCGCAAGAATTCCAAGTCCCAAAAAAGAACCCCGTTAGGAAACTGCATGAGATCAGCCACATAAGCCTCCTTATCAGTACTAATTCTAAATAAATCTGGAAAACACTTACTCAAAGGATTATCCCCACACCAGACATCATGCCAAAATTTCACTCTAGTCCCATCTCCAATCTGAAACTGAATGTAGGAGAAAAAGTAGACCAACCACTACTAATAGTTTTCCATAAACTCACCCCATAGGAGCTTGGAACAGAATTAGAGCACCAATCTCCCTCCTCAACTCCATATTTAACCCTTATAACCCTTCTTCATAACGCTTCTCTCTCATACCCAAATCTCCACAACCATTTTCCCAATAGCGCTTCATTAAAGTATCTCAAATTTTGAATTGATAGACCCCCAGACTGGATAGGAGAGCATACCTTGGACCAATTCACCAAGTGACGTTTAGAATCATCTCCCAGACCACCCCAAAGAAAATTTCGTTGAAGTTGTTCTATACAGTATGCTATATCTGCCGGAATTGGGAAAAGAGAGTGGAGATAAGTAGGTAAATTGGATAAAGTACTTTTTATGAGAGTAAGTCCCCCCCCTTTGGATAGATACAATCTTTTCCATCCCACTAACCTCCTTTCCACCTTCTCAATGATGGGATTCCAAACTGCTCTATCTTTCCATTTTGCACCCAATGGAAGGCCTAAATATTTCATAGGAAGTGAGCCCTACTTACAACCCAACGCATCTACTAGCATCTCAACATTTGGAACCACTCCCACAGGAACTAGTTCAAACTTATCCAAATTAATTTTCAACCCCGATACAATCTCAAACCAATACAAAATCAGGCACAAAAACAAAATCTGGTCGATATCAGCATTGCACATAACCAATGTATCATCTGCAAAGAGAAGATGAGTTACCTGCAAGTGATGAGTTACCTGCAAGTGATTACCTATGGAGGGTTCCCACACTAAATCCAGAAAATCGACCTTTTGTCACTGCCTTATCCATCATTTTGCTAACTGCCTCCATAACAACAACAAATAACAATGTGCTCGCCTTTACCCACTAGACCAGAAAGACATGGCCCCTGCTCTACACCCTATCGATTTTGGGGTACCCATCCCATCCAAGGTTGAGGTTGAAAGGTCTGTTCGGGATTATACACCTCCTCAATATCTTACTCTACTCTTCACAGATTTGGGTGTGCTCACTCCTTCTGTGGTCAGTGATGAGCTCATCCAGCTATACTTATAGTCATAGTCGTGTATGGATAGTTGGATACAACTTTCTGTATTCATGCATGAATGGTTAGCTTGGTTTTGTTGGTGGTTTTTTATTCGTGAACTTTGGAATGGATAATGGATAGGAATGCATGTAATTTTTTCGCGCAAACACATAGGCCTATTTGCAAACATGCATGCCTATGCGTGCAGAGAAGATATCGCAAAGAAAGTTAATTATGAGTACAAGTTGGTACGAGTTATGCAGCACTTTATTTAAGCCGGTCTAATAAGATAATTTGTTTGTCGTGGTATTGGGCCTACCGGCATAGCAGTCAGAGGCTCATTGGGGCCTGTGCTCTAGAGACAAGAAAATGCAACCCTGTGATGCAGCAATCATGTTTTTAAGTCGTTACATTTGATGTTTGAAATATATTGAGTTAATCATGGTGAGTGGAACATGTTGGATGGATATTGTGTAGGGGCATACCACTAGTTGGCTTCACTCCTGCCCTCTTTACTTTCTTGTAGGTTTTTTTCGTTTCTTTCTTTCGGTGTATTTGGATAAACTTTTTAGGATAAAATTTAGATATAGTATCTTAAGATTCAGTCATATAACTATTTAACTAAAAAATACAATTCTATCCCATGAGAAAAAATTCACATAGTAGAATCTTAAAAGGGAAATCTAAAGAACAACATTTAAGTACTGTACCTAAGTTTTGTTCAACTTTTAGCTAAAGTTTTATTAAAAATTGCGCTTAGGAAAAGCAAAAAAGTTTTAAAAAGTTACATAAGCAAATAAGTTAAAAACTTCAAAGAAAAAGCTGTCATCCATTTTTTTTTTAATTTTTTTGAGAAATGTAAGGCCTCATCCATAAGAGTTAAGTGCATGTTAAGCACCATAAATTCTAATAACGCATGGTAACTATTATCACCATGCGTGTTAAACATCATAGATTTCATATTTCTTTCAGTCTAAGGTTTTATCAAAATCTTTAATTGATTTCTTTCTATCACGGTTGGAGTAGTAGTTTTCTTTTGCTCTAGTGGGGTGGGAATATTTGAATCCAAGTTATCCACGGAGAGAGAGAGAGGTATATCCAACTTCTCCCATGTAGAGAATGCATGATGATTGAAAATTAAATGTATAAGAGAAAAAAACAAGCACAAACCTTAGAAGGAGAAGGTTGTTGATGGGAACCCTAGCCATGATCACTTGGAGAAAGAATGAGAGCAATAATAAGGATTTCAAATATATAGAGATAAAAGATAGGGATGTACGTGAAGAGTTTGAAGGAGGAAGGGATTATTTATATAGGCAAAATAGAGTGGCGGTCGGTCTTAGTTGTAACTTAAAAAGAGGAGAATCTCTTTGATTTCTTGTTTTAAAGGGATAAGTTATTGCCAAAGGCTTTGTAGCTGAATTGGCACCTCCCCATGCACAAAGTGCTTGGGGGTCTAGGGGAGAAAGGATTTGTACTGCGGGGTTAGCAGCATGTTGTAATTATTTCTAAAAAAAATAAAGGATAAGTTATTGTTTTGGTTTTTGAATTGGTTAACGTATTGGAAACTCCCTGGTGCTAATAAATCACGTGGATTTCCTTATTTATTTTTATTTATTTATTTTATCTGGAATTAGGATTTATTCTTTTCTTTTTCTTTTTTTCCTTTAACAACTAGGATTTCTTTTTCTTTTTTTTGAGAAACAACAACTAGGATTTCTTGGTGGCCAATTAAACACAAAATCATAGATGCCCTCTGTTTTTTTCCCTTTAATAACCATGATTTCTTGGTGACCGTGACCAATTAAACAATTAAAAAAATATATGGAAACCAAATTATCCACACTTAGAAAATCCAGTATGCAATTACAGTATTACATCACTTGTTAGAATTAAACAACAGAAAATAAGTCTTAGTTCTAAAATTTAACCCAAAAAAATAATAAATAATAAATAAAAATACGGTGGACTCCATAGGTTAATGTAGGTTTTTTTTTTTTTTTTTTTGTTATCAAGGTTAATGTAGGTTTCATTTAGAGTAATAGTTTCAATTTCTCGATGTTACTTATCTTAGGCCGAAAAGCATTTTTTACATATATGACAATTAAGTGAATGGTAAAGCGAACCATTTTTTTTGTCTTTTGAGAGGTAGAGATAGAGAATTTCCAACCTTTTGATTTTGATTTCTCCATATATAATAAGACACAATGCTAATCCTTCTAATATTAAAGCCATAAAAGGATTTATTCCCTAGGCGGTGGAATGGTGCATGGCAGATTCAAGTTAAATTCCAGCTCTACTCACATACATTAGATCAGCAAATTTGCATTTTTTTATATATATACGGCAACCTTATAAAAGTTACAACTAAAAGACTATTTTTTTTAAGGCTAAAACAAGTGAGTATAGCTAAAAGGGAAAGTCTATACATGTATACAACTATACATGCAATAAGTTTAAACGTAGTATGAATGTGAGTCATGTGACTGTCATTGGCTGTATATGTTGGGAATAGAACTTACCAAAAGTATGCAAAATTAGTTTCCTCCAGCAAAGTTTTTTTGTGTCATTTCTCAACTCACGTATTCTTTTTCTCTATAAGGCAATTAAGCTTATACCAATTTAACTTAATTTATTCTATTTTCTTATTTGCTAGTTGTACCATTCATACATATACATAATCGGATAAAGTTTGGCTACAAACTAGTTTGTACCTAATGGTTACAACTCCACTAAATATTCTTTTTTTATTGGATGTAAATTTTCACAAATCCACAATTAGACTTTATTTTTTCTTACATCTTCTATGCTTGCAAAATTTTCAGAAAATTAAATATTAATAGCTATGACAACAATCAAATGTTTAAATTTTAAGTTTTTGTAATCTAAAATTATGTTTATTCATCGAATAATACAAGAATATCCGATTAACACAAAATTATACATACGTGTTAAGAACATAAATAACATATTATTCAATGGTTATATTTTTAAAATATGTAACCATGCTAATTTTTTTAAGTGGAATTTGTAGCCAAATTTTGTCCTATATGATATATCTTGTATGGTATATCTAAGAACAAAGTTCGATTACAAATTATTTTGTAGCTAATGGTCACAATTCCACTTAATATCTTTTTATTGACATATTCCACCGTTGGATTACATTTTCTTAATTCTTATATTTTTTATACTTGCAAAATTTCCAGAAGACCAGAAAATAATAGTTATGTCATCAATCAAATATTTGAATTTCAAGTTTTTATAGTTTAAAATTATGTATAAAAATTAAGTTTATGGAATGAATAGTAAATAACATTCAATTGTCAAAAAAATTGACATGTGTATTAAGAATATAAAAAACGTGCAATTCAATAGTTAAATTTTCAAAATATATAGCCATATTGATTTTTTTTAATGGGAGTTATAGCCACAACTAAGTTTGTTACAAAGTTTGTCATGTATCTAATTGGAACCTAGACTCTCAATGAAGCTAAAACTGCTAAGTGCTTAGGGCTAAGGAAATAAGTTAATATGATTTTTCTTCAAATTATCTCCCTTGATATTCTTTTGTATAATGGTTATGTTTCTAGGACTAAGTGTAATTTTGTTTTTTGAAAAAAAAAAATCCACAAGACATGATCCAAACACATACCATAAGTTCTATATAGTGGCAAGAATATGTAATAATTTCTGGCCAATTATTCCTAATGCAAATAGAAAAAGCCATTGATTCTGAAGGGAAAAGCCAACTATAGATGATTAATTGAGGAAAAATGAGAATCTTCAACGTAGTTTCTGTTGTTAAATACTCCAGGAAATTGTTATCTTGTTTGAGTTGTTTTTATGGTATCAAGGAAATTTAGCTCAAATTGAAATAAAAATGTTACTATCCACATATTATTGACCCTCCTCATCAGGTTCAAGCAAATCATCTTTGCCTGGAAAAAAAAGAAAGGAAAAAGAAAAGCTTTTTGTCTATTCGATCATCCTTGTACAATAGAAAATGTCATGTAACATCGACATGCACCAAAAAAAGTTCTATATTTCCAATCCACGAGGTACGAGTGTACGACCACAAAGCAACAAAAGTGGGAGAATTAGGTCACGCAGTAGTTATAGGCACTATGAGAGAAAAGGGAATTTATGCATCGAAAAATGTTAGAGAAAGGGGATTCTTTTTTCTTCATTATTATTTTAATTAATATGTAATGATATTTTCACTAATAAAAAATAAAGACGATTTTACAACAATTCAGGAACACAGCTGGGAGTATACAGGCTATAAGTATATACTATATAGTATATACCCAACTATTTGAGCAGCTAAAAAAAATAATACAAAGAATCTAAGAAATCACACACTAGAGGATAATATAAAAAATAGGATTTTGTTGTTGTTGTTGTTGTATATAGTGCTTTATGGGAGAGTGAGATGCATTACAAAAAACAGTTTAGTGGCATTTTTTTTAGTGGCGTTTGATAACAGTGTTTAAGGTAGCGTTTGGATCTAGCGTTTCCTGCATTTGCGTCTGCATTTTCAGTGTTTTTCTCTCTTTTTTTTTTTTTTTTTTTTTTTTTTTTTTTCATGCATGCGTTTCAGAGGAGACAAACTACATTGTTCACTACTGTTCATGCACTGTTCACAGGCCTCACATCCACTTTATTCAGAAAAAAAAAAAAAAGGGTCCCACAGCACTATTCACACATTTAAAAATTAATTTGCTATAGTGTTTTCAGTTTTCAGTTTTCAACAAAATAAGCTGTATCCAAACGGACCCTAAGTATTATTGTTCAATTTTCAGTATTGTGGAAATACGCATTTGAGTATTATAGAAATACGTGTAAGAAGTGTTATTGTTGTTTAAATACTGAAAACTGTTATTTAAACAATAGTACCAGACAACCCTTAGACTTTAAGAAGAAAAACAGAAAATCATCCCATGGCCAAGAAGACGAAGTTATGAAACCACTTTTGACATATCAAATTTAAATATTAAAAACGTGTACACATGCACAAACACAACAATTTTGGAGGAAATTTATATTTTTTTATTTTTATTATAGATATTACTTACCACCTAGATTAATAGATGATTGCAACCAATGTTGCGTATTAAAAATGTTTATGGTGGGTTAGAGAAATTATTTTATGTGAAGTTCTACATTACTAGATGATATTGGCTCTAGCTACATCATTAAATTTTTTGTTAAAGTCAACCAAACTAGTTAATGAATGCAAGCACAAGGGAGTCAAGTTTCACGAATCAAACCATAAATTTCATCTATAGGCAATTCACCTCCTTTGCGCCCGGAAAATTTAATTTTTGAGGCAAAAAATTATCTACACTGCATGTGGGTACGGCAAGAGCAGTTGGGCTATAGCTTATAGATATATATGCAATATTGTTAATAATAATAGAAAGATTCTTACCCGGCCGGGGCTGAGATTGTCAGTTCAAATTGATAAAGTTTGAAATTAAAATAATTATCTAGTTAGTGGATTAGAATTTGCATTATTTCAAATTGTATTCTGCTTTGCTTTGTTTTTAAATTGTACTTAAGAGTTCACTCCAATTTTTTAGGACTAAATAGTTATGAGATTATCTCATCTATGGTTATTTTTATGTACTTTGATGGCATAATGAGAAGAAAATTAACCCTTAATATCCCTCCCTCTTATGTTCAAGTGGCTTGGCTCCTCTACCTCCTTCAGTAAAAAAAAAAAAAAGTGGCTTGGCTCTTCGCTTTGACTAAACTATCATTTTAGACGATCAAGATTCAAAGGCAAAGATCATTTTTCATGGATTCTCAAGGTCATTAATTCTTTGTTCTCTACTACACCTCATCATAACACCACATGATTTTCATTTTTGCTCCTTGAAAGGAGAGGTAAAAGAATGGTTCCAAGTCGCAAAGGCATTGTGATTATGCCCCCATCGGGTGGAGTTCATATTATGAGCCTTACATGAAGCTCCAATGAAATCCCCTACGGATACATCATTCGAAATTCTTGTCCAACCTGTTCAAGAGTCGACAATTCAAATGTTGGTGATCAAAGAACTACCAAAAATTTAAGAGCCTACTGCACATCGGAAAACCCAATAACGATAAGGGATTCAAGAGATATTAGTATTAATTCAAGAGTGTAAACCAAAAATTTTATAAGACCCAATAGAATTTAAACTCTACATTGAATAAGTTTATAAGTAGTATAAATGTGACTATCATTGGCTGTATATGTTGGGAATAGGACTTAAGGTAATTAAGTATTTAAAATTGGCAGGTATATTTACTTCCAGCGAAGTTTTTGTAGTGTGATTTCTCAACTCGCTTATTCTTGTATGGCAAGTTCATATATAACACTATAATTTATTTTTATTTTTTTTGCTTATTTATGCTAGTTGTACCATATATGATATATCTTGCATGTTATATCTAATTGGAGCCTGATTCTCAAAATAAAAGTAAAAAGTGGAGCCTGGACTCTTAATGAAACTAAAAGTGCTAATTGGTAAGGAAATTAGTTAATCTGATTTTTCTTCAAATTCTCTTCTTGATATTCTCTTGTATGTGTTTCTAAGACTATTGTGTTATAAAGGGGAAAAAAAATCAGAAAACATGATCCAAACACATTCCCATAAGTTCTATATGCTGGCAAGAATAGTATATGATATTTGCTGGCTAATTATTCTTAAGGCAAATAGCAAAAGTCACTGATTCTCAAGGGAAAAGGCAGCATAGATGATTGATTGAGGAAATGAGAATCCTCAACGTAGCTTCTATTGTTAAATACTCCAGGCAGTTCTTATCTTGTTTGGGTTGTTTCTGAAAGCTTGAAATTGTGTGAAAACACAAGAGCTTGTTTAAACCCCCAATTAAAAATTATGGCTAGATTACTTTTACTCTAACTTATCTAAGTGAGGAACAAGAGTAAACGAAGCGCAATAAGTCGATAACTACTCTAGTGCATAAACATAAATAACAAACAATAAAAGTAAACCACGAGAGTAAGGGAAGAGAGATGCAACCACAAGATAACACCAATATGTGTTATCGAAGAGGAAACCGAAGAACTTAGCGAAAAACCTCTCCGCTGCCCTCCAAGCGGTAATTGATCCACTACAGAATAAAGTTGGAGTACACGAATAACAAAAGATCCTTCAAGCCTCGTCTACCCAATGTACTTGAGCCCTCCAAGCTCTTACTACCAACGGACATGACGAAACCTTATCTTCTCTAACTTTTCGGATCCCGCGATACACCCGATTGCATTCGCCAAGCCTCACCGGCTTCTTTTGGCAAATCTCCAAAGCTTCTCAAGCTCCAAAACACTTTCTACACTCTGAAAAAGTGTGGGCTGTGTTTGGGTACAAATCTCCTCTCAGGGTATGACAATGGGAGAGGGAAGGAGAAAATGCTAAAATGATTTCTCTCTAAGGATGAGTAGTTCTCTCTCTAAAAGATGGGTGTGTGTGTTGTAGAATTTGAAACAATCTCCAAACCCCAAATCTAAAAATACCCATTTTGAAACGAAATCACACCCTCATCTACTAATCTCTTTGTATTTCTTTTAAGCTCTATCCATTTAGCCCAATGCGTGTGTGCCTACACCAAAGCCCAAATTTAGAATTCTCTCAAACCAATCCAATCACTTAGCCCAACCCTTGAATCTACACCTGCCCATTTGAATCTCACATTTTTAACTTTTAGCCCAGCCCTCAAACAAAACCAAGCCCAATCCGTGTGTGCAAAATGGGCCCAGTCCGAAATTTGTTTAAGCATGAACGCTTCGAACCATCAGATTTCCCAAAGCTTTAGCCCAATACTTGCAAAGCCTCAACTTAAATTCCAAACATTCAGCCCAATCCGTGGGTCCACAAGCCACAAACACAACTTCCCTAAATTACAAATCAACCTCAAACCTTTTCCAAAATCGCAATTTGATCCTAAAATTTTTCAATATACCATTTCAACCCTCCAGTTTCCTAAAATTATAGTTTTGACCCAAAAACTTTCCTAAAATACCAAGTCAACCCCAAATCTTTTCTAAAATGCATTTTTGATCCAAAACCTTTCTCAAAACTTAATTTATAGGATTGATTTTGTGATCTAGTGACCCAATGTTTGCAGGAATTCAGATCTCTAGATTTCCTAAGGTATTATTTTAAGAGTATTGTTAGTGGAATGTTGACATGGCAGAATTTAGACCCTTAAATGATGAAAGAATGGTTAGGATTTAAGGAAATCTATAGGTAGAATACCCTAGAAAATCTAGAAGATTTGAATCCTGTTTGCAGTCGATCAATATATCATTTCCATCGATAGGAATTAAGATTTCTTTTTAATTAAGCTCTTATCCATATAATGATGTAAATTTCTCTGTATGGCACATGGGGTAGATTGAATTAGAGATTTATAGTTTTTTTTTTTCGTAATACATACAATCCTAACTAAAATTTGGGCTTTAAAAAAAATTATTTCTAAGTGTATTTTCACCCAAAAAAAAAAATTTATTTCTAAGTGTATTTTCACCTTTTATATCAAGAGAAAATTAAAAAAATATAATTGAAGACATTAACATTAAAAAAAAAACTTTTTTTAGTGAAAAAATATATCTTTAAACCATTCAAATAACATAATATTAAATCTTAACACCGCCTGTATACAAAATTCAATGAAGAATTGAAAATAAATAAATAAAACTAAATATAACCTACATTACTAGACAGCACTGCACGATACAACTTTTACCACCTTACTATCTCTTGTCCTTTCTTTTCACTACTTGAAACCATTTGAATTTCAAGTCTTAGGTTTGAATTGTGTTGTTCTTTTTTTAAAACTTATTTTTGAAATCCAAAAACCTGTACACTCTCTCCTCTTTTATTTCTATGTCTAACCCTCCTACACACCATTTTAGTAACAGAGAGCTCTCCCTCTCATTACACACACTCTCTCTCTCTCATTATTTTAGTTTTATAGCTAAAAGCTCTCCCTCTCATTACACACTAATTTTTTTAGTTTTATACACAATCTTAGTGTGCATTTGGCTTCAGCTTAAAATGCCAGTTTATTTTGCTATTCAGTTTATTTTTGCTACTATTCATGGGTCCCACTGCATTTTTTGGTATTATTCATAGGTCCTATTATACCATTTCAACTAAATTTTATCTTTATCTACAATATTTTCAGCAAAAATTTTCAGTTTTAACAAAATAGGCAGATCCTAAACAGACTCTTAATGTGATTGATTATGATTAGCAGAGAAAAATTGTTGGGTTCATGTGAAAGTAGTAGATAACTAATTACAGTTTGTCACATCAAAATTATTACAAAAGTTGTGTTCTTGGGAGCTTCAATAAAAATATGTAGTGATAATGTGATATCTAACAATGAGAAGAATCAAGGAAAAGTATGTACACCAATTTTTTTACACATTTACTTTTGTTTTTGTGTTGTGGTCTCAATTGTTAAAATTCAGTTAATCAACTGGTAAAATTTTGTGAGTTCCAGTGAGTTTAATAGGTAAAGTTTTTTGTTGTCGAATAAAAGATTTAGGGTTCAACCAACATTCACCAAAAATCAAGTAGTGTTTTGATCTAATCATAAATCGCAATTATCATAGGGTAGAATTCACGAGTTAAAAATTTGTATCTATCCAAAAACAAAAAGGTAAAATTTCAAGCAAACAAATCGCCCTGCAGAGTCCTTTGTTTGGGAAGTCTACTTAGTGAGTATAAAACCAATGACGAAGGGGGCCCAAAGGGGCCAGAGCCCCCCTGGAATTATTGGAATTGTTACAGTTATGTAAGAGCACTACTCTTCGGATTTAATCCATTACACATGTGAGTTAAGATTTGTCCAGCTGCTGGAAAATTCTCATGACTAATTGTGTGACATCACTCATGTGGTGCCACCATTTTTATCCATGAGTGGTCACCATTAATCCAAACTAGTAGTGATTATACTGAGGCAAGTAATCTGGAATATATATTATACTAGTTGCAAACTGTGCGAAGCACGGGAGAAATTGATTGATAATAAGATCAAATGAAATTTTGAGATAGGAAATTGAGTTAATAATTTACACATTATAGACATTTTGCAAGAAACAATTTTTTTTATTTTTTAAATTGAATGGTCATAATAAAATAAAATACAATTAATACCAGACATTTTTATGAATAGTTATACCAGGCATACATATGTGCTTATGTTGTTTACAACTCATTGCATGTGCATAGTTACTAAAACTTATAAAGTAATTCACAATTCTTAAATTAATAAAGTAAAACTCCCAAAAGTTTATATATATGCACACTTAGAATTAATACTGTTTGAACACATACATATTTAAAAAAAAACAAAGTTTAGTTAAAAAATTAGTTATAGTCTAAGGCTAGAACCTTGCTCAATTTATTTTTATTGGAGGTGAATTTTGCAACATCCACCATTGGATTACATTTTCTTCTTATATCCTCCATGCTTGCAAAATTTTTAGAAAATTAAAAATCAATAGCTATGTTATCAATAAATTTTTAAAATTGCAACTTTTTATAATTTAAAATTGTGCATAAAATATAATTTTAAATCATATAGTAAATAATATCTAATTGACACAAAATTTGATATGTGTATTAAAAGTGTAGCTTTTGAGAGGGTAAAATTGGATATTTTTTAGAAGTCCGGATGCTAATGCTCTTACAACCCAAAATTGAGCCCAAAATTCTGCATACTTCCACCAAATATTCATCAAATAGCTCATTAAATAACCTTTAAACACCATAACATTTTCCTCAAATACTCTTAAATCCATTTTCCACAAACTCCTAAACCTTAGCCCACCACAGTTATTCATAGACAAATTTTCCCTCAATTTTTCCTATGTCAAGAGGTGTCCTCCAGGTTTGAGTGGTCTTCCCAAGGTTCTATGGGCTAAATAATGGCATTGATAGGAGACTAGTTTGGGAGCAATTATTTGGGGTTGGTGGGAAGTGTTGTGGTGTGTGGAAGGTGATTTTAATGTGGTACACTATTCTACCGAAAGGTTGGGCGTGGAGACTATTACCACAGCATTGCAAGAACTTTTGGATATAATCTTTATACGGCCTTATGGAAATTCCTTTAGAGGGAGGCAATTCCACAGTCTAACAATATTTCAAAGTCTAGGTTATATTTTTGTTCACCCTGACTCTGAAGGAGCATTATTTTAAGATTTA